>MSJI02000623.1:0-56263 GCA_001931905.2 Cladosporium sp. IMV 00045 | reverse complement strand
GCCTTGACGCGCACGAGTCCTGGTGCAGCTACGCCCAACGGGCTTTCTCTGGATCAGCCGCTTGGACACAGCCTTCGTGATTCGCTATGGTACTTTGACGGCACCGGCATGCACGTGTGGTCCGATGTTCAAGATGTCATTGCATGTGCTCCTGCGGAACTGGGTCGCGACCTCCCACCTTCGACCAACATACCGCTCGACTTCTACCCTTTGGCCGCCCTTGTCAGCAAAGGCATTATTCACGGTCTAGACTCTGAACTGATACAGCGTCGAGACGTGAGCTTCTCTTTCTTTCGCCATCAGCCCAGAACGCAGCTTTTCATCAACCAGATCCTGCGGCATCATCTTGCAGAGTACAACTCGCCCGCTGCATTGCACCTTGCCAGCTCTTACCAGAAGCTGCCGTACTTTGCACATGCGCTTGAAGTCTTACTGCACAATGTCCTCGATGACGAGGTCGACAACCCACCCTCACCGCCCGAAACCGCGCTGCTACCAACGACGGTATCTTTCCTCTCATCCTTCTCCTCGTACCTGGACGTGGTAGTCAACTGCACGCGCAAGACAGAACTACGCAGCTGGCAAACCCTGTTCGCCAATCTACCTCCCGTGATAACATTTTTCGAGCAATCACTGGCCCAAGGGAAGCTCAAAACAGCAGCCGGGTATCTCCTCGTACTGCACGCCTTCGAATCGGAGTCATTCCACGTCCACGACTTCGCGCGCCTACTGCGCATGGCTGCATCCGCTCAAGACTGGGATCTCTGCCGCGAACTCGCCAGATTCCTCGTCGGCATCGATACCACAGGTAACACGCTCCGCGCTGCCCTGGCGGAAGCCAATCTGACGGGCGGTGACATGGTCAACGGGAACCACGGCACCGCCGACTCACTCACGGAGAACGGCCGACCAAAGGGAACTTCTGGTGGCTTTGGTGATTACTTTTCGCTCGCTCGGAGGTAGACGTGGACTTTGCTATCTACCCATAGCCAGAGCGTGAGGCGGAGATGTCGCAAGCGGTGTTGACTCGTATGTACGTACATGTACATGTATCCTGCAGCCCTAAAAAGCTTCACCTCCATCGCCTTGGGGTCACGGACCCCTTGAGTCAGACGGATATTGCCAATATGGCGCCGGTATGTGACTCGAAATGCGGTGGAAAATGCTTGCATCGGCCTGGCTTGCTTTCCGATACGTCAGGCTGTGCATTGTACCATACCAAGCACCGCCGGCATGCTTACATGCGGCCGTCTGTGGTCAACAGATATCCCGGTTTGGGCTTTGACGGGGTAGTGCTGTTGCTTTGGGGCTGCGTGGCTGGGTTGTCGGGTGTAACATACACCTCTGCATGCAGCTTGCCCTGCTCTCTTCAATGGCTTCGTGCGTGTAGGTTGTATTCCAGGTGGGATGTCGCGAGAGGCCGGAGGTGCAGGATCGGTTTGAGGGTATGGTGATTCATGGTTGGCTATGAACGACATCTCGGGATATATGAGATTGCAATTCTCATTAGTATAGGTAGCGATATCTATCCATAAAATGCAGGAGAAGCAACAGCTAGCACCTTAGATCCAGATGTAACTTGCTTGCAAGAGCCGATTGGGAGGATTGCAAAGCGTGTAGTTGCACGATTCTTCAAACATTGGCTCCGGCGAATGCACGCAACGGACCGACTCGATAGAGAAGCTGAGATTCTTGTGTGATGTGCTGTCGGTTCGAGCAAGGATGTGCTGTATAAGGTATGGATCACTATCAGATAGGATAACCGCGCGAATCCTTCAATCTACAGTACACGCCTCTCATCGATCATCGTCACTTTCCTTTAACTGCGATATATTAAGACAGAACAATAATGCACAGCACCTCAATGCAAACACTACTGCACTCCCAATTACCAAGCGACGATAATTTACATCTACCCATCGGCCCACGGACTCAGCCCCCAAGGCGCTTCTGCAGGCCCCTGGTCCCCTTGGCTCGTAGCTGCCACCGCCTCAGCCTCACGCAAAACACACGATCCGTGACGGTTGTGTGGTCCGAAAGACCGGTGTGCCCTCCCTGAGGTCCTACATGGCTCGACTGCAAATCGCCCTGCGTTATTGCATCCGGTGGCAGAGTCGATACAGCGAATGCATGCCCGCAGGGCTGAGCTGGCCGCGATACATGCGTCGACTTCGCTCACTTATCGTCATGATGTCTGGCATCTGCGGCGTTCTCTACCGCCATTTCGCTTGTTGTGCTCGGGTGTAAATAGGCCGGGCAGGCGCTCTTTGCTACTCTGCTGACGGTCAGATAGGCGGATGTTCAGGTGCTAGTTCGTCAGTAGCGTGGTTCGTCTAGACTGTCACGGCCCTGAAAGGGTTGCTTTTCGAGAGGGTACAGTACAGTAGTACCTACATGTGGGCCTGCATGCCTCAGCCACCCTGGCGTAATTTATTGTATCTACGTACTACGACACGGCGACCGGCATGACGCTTGAAATTGTTCACTAGTTGCCTCGTCTGCCGTTTTCGAGTCCTATATAACTGCTGCACTCCGCGTTGCAACGGCCTCAAGCGAAGCAACCTGCATGTATTGGAGGGTATCGTTGCAGCTGAACGGACGAGTGGACGAAATTCACACTACGGCAGTCGCCTACGGCTTGCAGCACGTCACCGGTAATGCAAAACTTATAGGAAGACGACATAGCATTAATTCACGCCAGGACGATTGCTAATAACACTGGGAATCTGGAATAGATCATCGACACATTAGGACCGCCCTGCTGGGCACTCCGACGAGGACGACATGGAGGCTCAATTCACCAGTGGGACGAGAGCCAGCCCTCTACAAAGCTTCATGTATGAACCATCATATTCGACATACGGCAGCCCTGTGCCAACTGCTCAAAGAAACCGCAAACGCCATGGTTCGATGATGCGGAACCCTCAGATGGCTCTTCGACCGGCCGACATCATTCCAGAAGTCGAGCAACGGCCGCACACCAGGCGAACACAGACAACTCCAAAAGATCAACATCAAGCTCCTCGTCCCGACCGACCATCATCAGTCCCGGCTCCCAAGCAGGCAGCCTTCCGATTCTGCGTGACGACGAACCCTCAGGTCAAGGACAAGGACGAGATGCGCGAGAATCGAAAGCACGTCATGCACGATTTCCTCCGAAAAGAAGGACGCAAGACGTCGGGTCCACGAGATGCCAGAGCTGCAGGGCCACTTCAACCAAATCAACCAGAGAAACGCAGACGCCTTGAGTCGTCCACGACGGAAGCTCCGAAGTCACTCAACCCGGCTGCACCGATGCGTATGTTTGGCCCGGGCGTGCTGACGCCTCAGAGTTCCTGCGAAGCGATGGGTAGCGGTCGTCATTGTGACTCGGACAACGAGGAGTCCACGATGGCCATCGCAGCCGTGCCGACATCGCACGTTGTGCAGGACATGACATCTTATTCCGGATTGGCTACCAATCTCCAGTCATTCGTGGAGGAAGATGAACAGAATCTCGAGGAAAGACAAGAAGCGGAACATGCGTCGTCAGAGACTGGCGATCTGTTCAGCCTGTTGGGGTTCCGAGTAGGTCCATACCACAGCTTCTTCCAAGCAACACGGCCGAACGTCGATCTCGAAAAGTTGAAATACGACTGTGGAAGGCGGCTGCGTTCTGACAGCATGGTCACGACCTGGCTCCCGACTCTCGTACGGGCGAAACACTGCTTCCTGAGCACCATATGCATCTCCGCGGCGCACGAGGAGGCGATACGAGAAGTAGCGTTTGAGACACAGAACGTGCGCTCACTGCAACGCAACAGTGCGTACGAGAGACTGGCCGTGAAGAGCCAAGTGCACGGCATGATCAACGCGATCCTGGACGACCCAGAGCGGAGGACGAGCGACGAGACGATTGTCGCAGTGATGAACATGCTGAACAGCGAAATGATCGGTTGTGACCTGGAAGCCCTCCGTGTCCACCAGACCGGTATTAACAGCATGGTTCTCATGCGCGGCGGTCTGGACGGATTGGGAGTACACGGTCATCTAGCGAGGACGTTGACGATCACGATGCTGGTAAATTCTGTGCTGCAAGAGAGGGTGGCGGATGATATGTACCTACATTACGCGCAGAGACAAGCGGCGCCTTCGACGGCTAACGGCACGACCTCCCGCGCTTCGATGTTCTACTGCGGAGTACTGGAATGGGCCGATCTGAATAGGTTCCTGAGCCCTCGCTCGGAGACCATGGCCCTTCTTAACCTGGTGCGAAAATTGACGGGCGTCTTCCGGGGCAATGCAGATTCCCGAAAGGCCAACTTACAACGGCTTCGAGACCACATCTGGGAATTCAAGGAAAAGACGTCAGCGGCTCTGCCAACGCAGGGGGACCGGGTATACGAGGCGGTTCGCCTGACCGCGCGCGTGTATGCGGATGCTTTGGCGAAGCGGACCCCGTTCTCGAAGGCATGCAGTACGGCCGAGTCCACGGAAAGCGGTACGTCTGACACGAGGCCAGCTGCGTTTGTCCAAATAGCGCAATCTCTCAGCCACACCAACCTTCAGGATTACTGGGGAGGCCTTTCTGGGGTGCTTTTTTGGGTTGCGCTGGTTGCTGGGGCTGCTGCCAAGAGAGCGTTCAACGACGATCCGAAGCAGTCGACAACTTCGGCACGCAAGCAGCAAGAAGATGCGGCTAGTAGGCTACTGGCTGCTGTGGCAGTCCGCGGCTCGATCGTGTTTGGATTCGAACAGGGGCCTGCTGTGTTGGGCACTTTGAGTAACATGCTGGATCTTCAGTATCGGTTGAGCGGACGGAGCGGACGGGCTAAAGGCAGAGCAGTGTTTGGTCCAGAGACACTCTTTGGGCGTCAGAGCGGATTTAGTGACTTTGCTGAGGAGTTTCGTTCCGTCGAGGAGTAGCGGTGGAGGATCGCCGGGCAGGTAGCTGTTTCTCTGTTTGGCTAGTGGTTCTCTAAAAAGCCATCATCAATTGGGTATTGATCGTAGCAGAATCACAGCATTGCTCTTTCATGCCCTACAAAGGGTTCCGTTCCATCACATGAGAGCAGCAAGGCGCTAGACAATGAGACTTCATTTCTTGGACTTGCGTTTCTTGAACATGACTGGTGGAGGTGCAGTGATAGCACTTTCGCCGGTTTCCTCCTCTTTCGGTACTCCCTCAGCAGGAGTCGTATCTGCTGTGGTGGGTTCTGATTTAACGCCATCGTCTGACTCCACTTTCACGTGGTCGTCTCGCTTGATTTCGTGTGAAGCTGTCGTCGGCTTGCTCTCTGCTGGTTTCTTCCCTACGCCGCTGAGAAGAGCATCAAGGTCTTCGTCATCTTCTTCGTTCTTGCTCCCAGGATAGCTCTTCAGACTGTTTCCCCAAATCTTCTTCGTCTTAGGTGCTGCTTCCTCATCCCTCGCGTCCTCGTCATCTTCTGCTTTCCGCTTGTGAACACCTTTGCTCAACGCCCCAGAGGCTTTGGCAGATTCTTCTTCTCCTTTCCTGATCTCCGCCAGAGTGCGCCCACCTGAACCACTGGGCTCGGCCACCGTAGTAGAAATAGTCTGCCAATCTCCCACGCCAGTGACTTCGCGCTTGAGCTCTTCCGGAAGCGGCACGCCGAGCGCAACAAGTTGCTCTGCGTGTGCCTTTCTCTGTGCCGCTGCGCTCAATGTGGGCGGCTCTGGCCCAGACGATTTTCCTAGGTTTTGCAGACCAGATATGCCAGGCTTCGCGCCTGCTTTGGCCGTGTCCTTGCCGCCGACCAGTCCGTTGAGTCGCGCGACCTCATCCTTTGCGCGTTGCTGGTCTCTTTGCTCGCGCTCTTTCTTCTTGTGGAGCTCGCGCAGTGAGCGTTGGATGTTGTTCTGGTGCTTTCCTGTGGATTCGTGGTTTTTGCGCTCGATGGCCGTGTCGCGGACGTAAATCTCGCAGAACTTGCACCAGTACGATGGTGTTGATTTCCAGTATTCGGACATGTCGGTAGTGCTTTGTCTGAGACAAGACAGCACAGGAAGGTGAGGTAAAGGTTATGTGAGGTATGAAAGTGAAAGTGAATGATTGGCATTCGCCGCTGGTCGTTCGCGGTACGTCAGGGTCCGAAAGCCCTTTGGCGCGTCTCAGGGCGCGAGCTTGACTGCCTCGTGTCGCAAACCAACTTGGGCATCTTTCACCCAAACACCTACACACAACCTCCTCTGGCCTGGATTACTTCGAAAGCATATTGCGCACGCCTTTCAAATCTTGCGATGCTTGCGCGCCCATAATTTCTCGCCAACGCCGCAAGCGCCTTCGTCTAAAGCATCAACTAGATCCGATCCGACAAGGTCGAGCTTACAATGCGCTTTACCAAGCCGGTCTGGCTGTGCCATGGAGGAGAAAAGAAGGACCACGAGGTGTACAGCTGCCATGTATCGCCTGATGGTAGTCGCCTGGTGACTGCTGCCGGCGACGGCTACGTTCGTATCTGGTCTACCGAAGCTATCCTGAACGCTTCCAATCCGGAGTACACCAAACCGAAACAACTCGCTTCGCTTTCTTACCACTCTGGCACCATTCACAGTGTCAGATTCAGTCCAAACGGGAAATACCTGGCATCTGGCGCAGACGACAAGATCGTTTGCGTTTACAATCTCGACCCCACCCCGCCTTCACATACCACCTTTGGTAGCAAAGAGACGCCGCCTGTAGAGAATTGGAGGATATTCAGGAGGCTGATAGGACACGACAATGATGTACAGGATCTGGGATGGAGTTATGACAGCTCTATTTTGGTGTCAGTGGGGTTGGACAGTAAGGTCGTGGTATGGTCGGGCAGCACTTTTGAGAAACTCAAGACGCTCTCTCAGCACCAGTCCCATGTGAAAGGAATCACGTTCGACCCCTCAAACAAGTATTTCGCAACTGCTTCGGACGACAGGACTATCAAAGTCTACCGCTTTACGCCTCCCCCACCTAACGCGACCGCCTACGACCAGACCTCGAACTTCACACTCGAAACCTCCGTTACCGCGCCATTCGAGACATCACCCCTCACTACTTACTTCCGCCGATGCTCCTGGTCCCCAGATGGTGCACATATCGCCGCGGCTAACGCCGTCAATGGGCCAGTCAGCTCTGTAGCCATCGTCAACAGAGGTCAGTGGGATAGCGAGATCAACCTGATAGGCCACGAAGGTCCCGTCGAGGTCTGCGCATTTTCACCCCGACTCTTCTCCCGCGAGCCGCCTTCAGCCACGGCCGATCCAAATCATCCTCAACAACATAGCATTACAATCATCGCATGCGCAGGCCAGGATAGAACATTGAGTGTGTGGAACACAACATTCGCTCGGCCTTTTCTAACCACTGCCGAACTTTGCGGGAAGCCCATCAGCGATTTGTCTTGGAGTCCTGATGGCGAGACATTGTACTTGACTTCGTTGGATGGATCTGTGGCAGCTGTCGTTTTCGAAAAAGGCGAGCTTGGATACGCAGCACCGCAGGCAGACAACGACAGAGCACTTGCAAAATACGGTGCCGGCCGCCGCGTTGGGATCATTGAGAATGCAGACGCTCTTCGACTCGAAGAAGGAAGCAGAGCCGGCGAACTCAAGGGTGTGCAAGGTCGCATGGGGGAGCTGATGGGGGATGAGCACCAGCACACATCTGCGTTGACGAATGGAGATACTCAAGTCAACGGCGCTGCTGAGAAGCCTGCTGCTCCAGCCGAGCCCGCTCCAGCACCAGCTCCCGCGCCTCCAAAGGATCCACAGGAAGAAAAGATCGACAAGCTCAAGCAACGCATTACGATCACCAAGGACGGCAAAAAGCGTATTGCGCCGTTGCTCGTTTCCTCATCAAATCAGGGCGAGGCGAATCTGCCTAGGCCGCAACTCCAGGCAGCTGTCAAGCAAGGCGCTGCATCAGACGATCCCGTGAAGGTGCTCGATTTGAGTAAGCCTTACGACGGTTTGCCCAAGGGCGGACTGGCGAGCTTGTTGCTGGGCAATAAGCGCAAATTCGCCGAAGTCGAAGGTGACGAAGAAAAGCGGGCCGAGAAGAGAGTTCACGCTGTGCAACAGACTGGAGCGTCGCCCATTGTCAACAACACGCCGGAGGGCCTCGTGCCCGGTGGCTCCGCCGCGTCTAAGAAAACAAACGAAGTCCCGGATGCGCTCCGTCCAGCGATTGTCAACCCGAGCCTGACAGTCAGCCAGATCAGGCTTGCTGTCCCACTTGTGCGAAGCGTTATTGTCAGACCCCTCGATCCATCCAAGGCGAATGGTGATGGCGATCAGCCTAATGGAGCAGCCAATGCTGCGGAAGATGATTCATCGGTAGCATTTGAAGCTCGGAACGCATCTGGCGTGGCACGCACTGGTCGTGTACAAGATAGAGAACCGACACGCATTACTGTCTCCAAGCGGAACCAAACATTGTGGCAGGACTTTCTGCCCAGAGCAGCTCTCTTGGTGACCGGCAATCGCAACTTCTGGAGCGTTGCTTGCGAAGATGGCAGTCTACATGTCTGGACTCCTGCGGGCCGCAGACTATTAAATGCCTCCGTACTCGAGGCGCAGCCTGTCATCCTTGACTGCAGAGGTTGGTGGCTTCTGGCTGTCACAGCTGTTGGTCAGTGCTATGTCTGGAACATCAAGACGATGAGCGCACCTCATCCCCCAATCAGTCTGGCTCCTGTTCTCGACATGGCAAGCCAAACTCAGCAGGGACATCTGACTGCAGCACCGTCTCTCATGTTCGCTCGCTTGAACAGCCAAGGCAAGGTCATCGTGGCGATGAGCAACGGCGACGGGTTCGCCTACAACCCAGCTATGTTCGTCTGGCAGCGGTTGAGTGAAAGCTGGTGGGCAGTTGGCAGCCAGTATTGGAACACCACCGACACTAGCGTTCAAGTCTCACGTCCTGTAAAATCTTCGAAGCAATCGGAGTCCTCCTACTTGGACGACATCAACCCGGAAAACATCTCGGCGGGTATCATTCCTCTCCTCGAACGCAACACCACCTCTCAAGCTCTGGTTAAGGGCCGCGCATACTTCCTGCAACGTTTGGTCAAACAACTTCTGTCTGCCGAAGGTTACGAGGGCTTCGAGTCTGCAGTATCCATCGGACATCTCGAGAACCGTGTCGCAGCCGCGTACACTTTGGGTGCAAAAGACGAATTCAGAGTCTACCTCATCATGTATGCCAAGCGCATTGGCGCTGAGAATCTGAAGCCAAAGGTTGAGGAGCTATTGCGAGGGCTGATGGGTGGGATGTTTGCAGACGATGATGAGGAAGACGAGGATGATGAACGGTCCGGAATCGAATGGGGTGACAGTGAGGACATCGTGGGCTGGAGGAGGGAAGATTTGCTGAAGGAGGTCGTGGTCGTGCTCGGCAAGCATAGGGACTTGCAGCGTGTCACGGTGCCTTATGCGAAGCTTTTCGGTGTCTTGGACGGTGCCGACGCTGACGGTGCCGACACGGCCATGATTACTGACAGTTGAGGATCCTTGGATGGAGCTGTCTATTGTTGTACTTGTATGTATTGAAGCGAGGCGTTTGTGTTTCTTAGGGGAATCATGGAAAGGATAGCAGCCAATTCACCGAGGCTGCTGCTGCTAGAGTGAAAGCACGATTGTAATTGAACCAACTGTTCTATACTTGCATTTTCTGTCGTGTTCTTACTGTGTCGCTACTCTGAATTGTTTTAATTACATGAAGCCACTGGTATCCATAATTATGTCATTTCCCTCCCAAGCTCCCTCAAAATATCTGGTGCCAAGCCCGCGCTTTGCTTCCGCAGATTTCTTCATCCCCTCTTTGCGCTTCACTTCCTCTCCTCAGCTTCACCTCATATCACTCATACCCACCAGACGGCAGGTCACGGTCGTCGCAAAGAGCAAACTGTCTCTCACTCGCACCTCTCGTTCTCTATTCTCTTCTCTATCTTCTCTTGCACCCAAAGCAGCAGGCCCTGCACTTGTCCTCGCTACTCACTCAACCTTCAACCGGTCCGAGTGGAGAAGCCGCGCGCCGACTGTCACCGCAGTCACCCAGACACGCTACGCTAGCAACAAAGACAAGAAGAACAAAAACAAGATGCCTCCCAAGAAGGTCGTCAAGGAGGAGCCGGTCCTGCTCGGCCGCCCCGGCAACAACCTCAACGCGGGAATCGTATGTACGAACATGTACGTGCTGAGCACAGCGTCCTTGGCATGAAGCGCTAACTAACCTCCCACAGGTCGGTCTCGCCAACGTAGGTAAATCTACGCTCTTCCAGGCCATTACCAAGTGCTCTCTTGGTAACCCTGCCAACTTCCCCTATGCCACCATCAACCCTGAGGAGTCTCGTGTCATCGTGCCCGACGAGCGCTTCGACTGGCTCTGCCAGCAGTACAAGCCCAAATCCCAGGTCCCGGCTCACTTGACCATCTACGACATTGCTGGTCTGACCCGTGGTGCTTCTACTGGTGCCGGTCTGGGCAACTCCTTCTTGTCCCACATTCGCGCCGTCGACGCTATCTTCCAGGTCGTCCGTTGCTTCGACGATGCTGAGATCATCCACGTCGAGGGTGACGTCGACCCCATCCGTGATCTGGAGATTATCAACGAGGAGCTGCGCATCAAGGATCTTGAGTTTGCCGAGAAGGCGCTCGAAAACTACAAGAAGCAGACCAGGCGTGGTGGTCAGTCCCTTGAGATGAAGAAGCTCAAGGAAGAGGAGGCCACCGTCGAGAAGGTCATCGAGCACATCAAGTCCGGCAAGGACGTTCGCAAGAACCACTGGACCCCCAAGGAGGTACGTTCGAGTAACTTTTCCATTTCCCCTCGCACTATAAGGATGAATAAGAGATTCCATCTCTATAATCCCAGCTCTTCGAACCGGCACCTCACCAAATTAACGCTTAGAGGTGTCATGAGAGAACTTTGTCTCTGATTTTGGCATTCGCACTCACCGTCTTGTCTATTTTCCTATCTCGCAACGCAGTTTGCTGACTTGCTGCACGCATAGGTCGAGGTCATCAACCCTCTCTTCCTCCTCACTGCCAAGCCTGTTGTGTACCTTGTCAACCTAAGCGAGCGTGACTACCTCAGACAGAAGAACAAGTACCTCCCTAAGATCGCTGAGTGGGTCAAGGAGCATGCCACTGGTGACACCATCCTCCCCATTTCCGTCGCTTTCGAGGAGCGTCTTACTCGGTTCGAGTCTGACGAGGCTGCTGCCGAGGAGTGCAAGAACCTTGGCACCAAGTCTGCTCTCCCCAAGGCCATCAACACCATGCGCAAGGCTCTCAACCTTGGCTCTTTCTTCACCACTGGTCCCGATGAGGTGCGCCAGTGGACTATCCGCAACGGCACCAAGGCCCCTCAGGCTGCCGGTGTCATTCACGGTGACTTCGAGAAGACCTTCATCCAGGCTATCATCTACAACTATGCGACGCTCAGGGAGTTGGGTGATGAGGCTACGATCAAGGCCCAGGGCAAGATCCTGACCAAGGGCAAGGACCATGTCATGGAGGACGGCGACATTGTCCTGTTCAAGGCCGGTGCCGCCAAGGGCTAAACCTGTCGTTTGATGTACCACGACTTTTATTTTGATGTGATAACGACGAAAAAAGTGGGTGCTGCGGAGATCAGCGACTGGAATTTAGATACCTTGTGCTTTTTTTTTTTTTTAAAATTCCGCGAAGAATGAACACAAAAGAACTCTTCAGATGGAAACACATTGTTCCTGCCTCAGCTGTCTCATTGCTCAATTCTTGTCCCTGTCGTTCTACTTGCTCTCTTTCCATGGCCATGCTATTGAAGCGGAGCCTCTACATCCACCAATTGGAAACATGCCAACGAGAGTTTACCACAACGTATAAATCACAACCTCTCAACCCACCTCCCCACCCCCTTCGCGCCCTTAACAACCCCTCTCCACATCCAACCAGTCTGCAGCGTCCCACTGACGATCCCAAACCCCACCAGCGCCGCCCAGCTCAGCACGAAAACGACACTGAAAGCCCCCCAGAACTGCCCCACGGTGTACTCGATCTGCCCAAGCGGCACGCTGAAGTACGCCATCACCAGGCTGGCTGGCAGGAAGAGGATGGTGAATTTGGTCAGGAGCAGGGTGATGCGCGTCAGGTGCTCGACGTCGAGGGATTCTTTGAGGGTTAGGAGGGAGAAGTTCTGTGTTTTTTCTCATGCAGTCAGCCTTCATGTACTAGCGTTGGATTTGGGCGGTTGATGGACTTACGAGCGATACCAGCGACTCTTTCTGCTTCAGGTATTCTTCTATCTCGTTCAGGGCGTACAAGTCGATCAGATCTTTCAGGCGCGCGAAGCGCACGCGAGCCGGCGAGCTGAGAGACACGCCTAGTGCGCTCTGCTTTGCGGTGACGACTTCGACGCCTCGTACGGTTTCGATGTTGCGAGCGTCGCCGCTGTCGGTCACGACCCGGGAGTTTTCCAAGCTAGCGCTCGTGGGGGCCATGGGCTCGAGCACGCGAGCGATGAGGCGGTTGTAGGCCTCGTAGTGGCGGCGCAGAACGCCGAGTTCCTTGCCGATGCGGTCGAGGCGGTCGATGTGCGCGAGCTTGGGGGCGTGGAGCATGTCCTTGCGGAGAGAGGAGAGCTCGACGCCGTAGCGGGACTCTTTGCGCGTGATGAGCGTGTAGCTGTTGTGCCAGTTTTCGAAGAGGTAGTAGAAGAGGAGGCCCGGGGTGTCGGAGGCGCGGTGGGCGGATTCCTCGCGCGTGCTGCCGAGGCGGGTGCGTAGGGGTAGGAGGGTCATGGGGTTTCGGGTGTTGAGAGGGTCGGAGTCGACGAGGGAGAGGGAGCGGAAGACGTTTGTGAGGTTGCGCCGGGTCTCGTGGAGGATTCGTCTCTGGTGGGTGGAGAGCATGTTGGCGCTGCTGTAAGGGAATGGGTCTTCGTTGATCGTGATTATTGTGCTGTCTGAGCAGAGCAATAGCCAAGTCCACACGCGGTGGCAATGTGGGAGGTGTTCCTCGTCGTCTGTGTTGTTGTCGGGTGTGTTGGGTGAGCCTGGGAATAAGGTGCCGTAGAGAGTGTTGTACCCAAGGCAGACGTAGTTGCGACCAAAGTCGATACTAGAGTAATGCCAGAGATCGTTGACAACACGGTAGATATTGCCGCCTTTGCTGGAATCTTGAGTAGAGGTGGAAGAGAGTTCGGAAAGCTCGTCTGTGAATTTGGAGCTCTGAGTGCCGACCGATGATGGCTGCGAGTTCTTGGACCAAAACCTTCCACTCCTTCGACTTGACTGTTGACTTGATGTAGAACTCTGTGGCTGCATGGGATCCGAGCACATCAGCCCTTGAAGGCGTGGTGAGAAGTCATAGATTCTTGCAATTGTCTCGATGAGTTTCTTTTGACGTTGCGGATACCAGATGTTGATCCATCTTGCGTTCAAGCTGTCTGGGCGATCGATTGCCATGAGATCCTCGAGGACTGGGCTGCTCAGGTCGAATGTGACATATGCACCATCTTCTCCAAAGTCCAGCACGAAGTTACTTGTTGAGGCGTCTCGAGTTTTGGCGATGAGTGAGCCTGCAATGTCGAGGTCATCCAGGCTTTGGAATGATATTACCATATTTGGGTAAATCTCATGTATGGTTTGATGGTTATTGAAGATAACAGTGTTTCCGATGTAATTCAAGCCAGGATAGAAACGACAAGTGTGTCCAGAATGGAGGCAGCATCTTGGGAATGTCGAAGAAGAGGTATTGTTTGGTGAAGATGTTTGAGTCAGATGCAGGCAGTGCAGGTGAGTAGCACCTCAAAGTAAATATGATCATACTTCACACTTAGACAAAGCATGTTGTCGCATGTCCAAGGCCACATTACCTTCGAGTTGAGACAACTGTTGATCATGCGCCTCACTCGCATGCGGCTCTGCAAAGTTCGACCACCCAGGTTTGGAAAGTCGCTTTTACTTGACTCAACATGGCAGTCCTTTGATTGACTTTGAGGAAATACATCTCAAGAGGTTGCTGTCGCTTCTGTGTTGCACATCGAAGCTTTACTTGCCCTTCGCGCTCAAAGTAGCAACATGACATGATGTCGACTTCCTTTCGCATAGTCACCATTCCTAAGACTGGCGAAGATCCCGAGAACAATCGACAGCTTTTGACTCTGGCACAGAAATTCCGGGCCTTCAGATTATTTGCCTTGAAGACATCTCCAGGTGCCTTCGCGTCGACCTACGAAGATGAAGCTCAGCGTGGTCTTGATCAGACATTTGAGCGCCTGAAGAACACCAAAGCCACTCAATTCGTGGCGCTGTCGTGCGGTGTCAAAACAGACAATGCATGCGAGGCCAACCTGGAGACCTTGATCGAGAGCGAGTGGCTCGGGTTCGTGGTCTTGCTGGGGCCTCAAGAACATTCGACTGGCATTTCAGCGCAGCGCGATCCATACCCGGAGATGACCACCTCAACCAATAAGCCCCAGCAAGATTTGTCTATACTGGAAGGGAACGAATATTTCCATTTTCATCTCAACGGCATGTTCGTTCATCCATCTGCAAGAAGGCTCGGTATCGGCAAACAGTTAATAACAAGCGCTTTGCATGATGCAGAGCGACAGGCGGCCAACTCTGGCTGTGGCACATGCTGTAAATGCATTGTCAATGAAGGGAATGATGGTGCACAAAGTGTGTATGAGCGCTGCGGGTTCGTAGTGACGGGAAAAGAAATGTATCAGGTCTGTGGCGAGGATCGGGTTACCCTACGAATGGAATTGTGGCGAGGCGGTCGAGTGGCGGATCCCTGGATGGCCACTTGATCATACTGACATGACAAAAAACATATTGCCGCGCACAAGGTATTTTGATCACAAGAGAAGATCACGAGACGCAGAGGTCGTACGCAAGTCTCACGCTGGAGTTGGAAGTCCGAAAGATGCCTGACACTCAGCTTGGTGCCTCAGACATTTAGCACCAAATCCAGTCTAGCGCAATCAAAACTTGGCACCCCACTCCCAGAAATCTTTGATACTCACCGCGCGACGACGTCGACGTCTCCCCTTCTCTTCCGCCACCACCAACCTACGCCAAGCCGTACCAATACTTACCCGCAGGGAAATTATTGGAAGACCTCCGCCATCATGTCTAAGATCACGGTCGCTGGCGTGCGTACGAACGTGCAGGAGCTGCTCAAGTACAGCAATGAGGAGAAGAAGCGCAACTTCCTCGAGACCGTCGAGCTCCAGATCGGCCTCAAGAACTACGACCCGCAGCGTGACAAGCGTTTCTCCGGCACCGTCAAGCTCCCCAAGGTCCCCCGCCCGAACATGAGCATCTGCATTCTCGGTGACCAGCACGACATTGACCGTGCGAAGCACGGCGGCGTTGACGCCATGTCCGCCGAGGACTTGAAGAAGCTCAACAAGAACAAGAAGCTCATCAAGAAGCTGGCTCGCAAGTACGACGCTTTCGTCGCTTCCGACTCCTTGATCAAGCAGATCCCCCGTCTCTTGGGTCCTGGTCTTTCCAAGGGTAAGCGCGCACTTGATAGACTCCAAATTTAATCACGCGAGCAAAGACACTGACTTTCAATTCACAGCCGGCAAGTTCCCCACCCCCGTCTCCCACAACGAGGACCTGTCCGCCAAGATCACCGACGTCAAGTCAACCATCAAGTTCCAGCTCAAGAAGGTTCTGTGCATGGGTGTCGCCGTCGGCCACGTCGACATGACCGACGAGGAGCTCGTCGGCAACGTCATGTTGTCCATCAACTACCTCGTCTCCCTCCTCAAGAAGGGCTGGCAGAACGTTGGCTCCCTCACCCTCAAGGCTTCCATGAGCCCTCCCCGCCGTCTCTACTAGACGTTTCGCGTGGTGTTTTCGAGAAGTGAGGAAGCCCGCGTGCGGATACCCCGATTTTTTGGGCTTGGGATGGTTTAGCTAGAATATAGCTTCTTCCTCGCCTTAACTGGTTGGGGAAGCTGGGAAATCAAGCTGCGAATTCTTCTCCCAAACTTGTTCATCTGTTTCATGGAGCCCATGTGAGGTTGTCGTGACATTCAAATTTGACGCGAAAAGATATGAATATGTCACCGCAAATGGCAAACTTGCAAAAGTACAAGGACTCCCTCATCGTCTGGACTTCTTCATGCCGAAGTCTAGACTCCCAACTTAGGCGAATCAATAAACGACCCTCTTCTCGTAAGAGGACTGATGAGTCTTCAGATTATCTTTCATACATACACACAAACATACACTCAGAACTCCCCCCTCACAAACCTCCCCCATTCACTCCCCAAAAACGCTCCTCAACACGCCCTCGTCGGCCCTCTCCCCCTCCACCGCCTCGTTCCGCTCAACATCCACATCCACCCTTTCAGCCGTCGGCGGCTCCCAACCACGACCTCCTCCCTGCTCCCCACCGCCATCATCCCCACCCTTCCCAGAAGAAGAAAGACCGTCAAACCTCGCGTGAACCCTCATCCTCTCCAACTCAGCCCTGCTGACCAGTTCGCTCGTCTCCCCGGCACTTTCTGCAGTCGACTCTGTCGTAGGATCGGCTCCGCTTGCAGTAGTAGTAGAGGGCGGGGGCTTGACGCCGAACCGCTTGCAGAGTAAGCGCGAGGGGTGGAAGAGATTCGTGCTCCGCGTCAGGGGGCCGTGCAGGTTCGCTTTGGCCGCGGCCAGGGCGGGGTCGGAGGGTTCCTCTTGTTTGGTGGGGGCGGGGGCGTCGTCGGCTGAGAGTGCAGGGTTTGCGGAAGAGGAGGATGCGGAGGAGGAAGTGAACCGCGTGGCCATCAGGCCTGAGATGGGCTTGAAGACTTGCGCCGCGTGGGCGAATTCGCGCAGTTCTTTCGTCCATTCCTCGACTGTCATGGGGGGCGGGCGGGGTGGGAGGGTGGAGTTCTGCCCTGCGCGTAAGGCGAGGAAAGAGGTGTAGCGTGATCGCTTCGCGGGGTCCTCGCCGTAGGGCATCCAGCCGCTCTGCTGATGCGAGCCGCGGTGGAGAGCCGCGGAGGCGGTGGCGGGGTCTAAAGGCGGGATGAGATCCCATAGCGTGCGGGTTTGGGTTGAGTGCTCGCTGGAGGAAGACGCGAAACCGGCTGGTGCGCCTTCGCCTCGTGCTTGTGGGAGGTTGGAGCGCCCGCTGGCCGTGGCGAGTTTGTCGCGGGCGGAGGGTTTGATGAAGTCGAAGATGGATTTGCCGGGGAGGGGGGATTCGCCTAGGAGTGCTGAGCGGGCTTTTGGGTCGAGAGAGGAGAGTTTGGCCGCGTCGGCTGTGGATTGGTAGGGGTCGGTCGGGTGTTGGATGTCGAATTTGGTGGCGCGTTTGGGTTGCCAGTTTGCTGGGACGGTGGGTGGTGGGTAGCGGGTTTCGGTCAGGATGATGAGGGGTTTTGTTGATAGGATGAAGCCTTCTATGGGGAGGCGGCCGTCGTGGCAGCGGCGGAAGCCTTCGAGGGTGCTGCTTGATGATTGTTGTTGTTGCTGCTTGCCGGACTTCTTGAAGGATGTGAAGGTCGGTCGCTGGGTGGTTGAGCTCGCCACGAGCCCGCCTCTGCGCTTCTTCTTGTCGCCGCCGATGATTTTGCTGTAGTTGATTTGCGGTCCCATGGCATAGGGGTCTTCGTCGTCCGAGCCGGTGTCGTTCAGCACACCGACGCCGAAGGAGGACTTTTTCAGCTTCTTGGGTTTGGCGGGCATCTTCGAGCGGTTGGCGGAGAGTATGCGCGCGTCCGCATCGCTTTCATCGTCGTCGTCTTCCTCTGCTTTACGCCCGACCAGTCCATCAAGGCTCCCTTCTCCAGCGAACCCAAGCCCTTTCTTGTCCGTCTTCTTGCTGAACCTGATCATGCGAGTGTTCTCCGGCGCGAACAAGTGTGTCTCCCCCGTCTTATCGCCCTGCGCCCTTCTTTTCACCCTCGCACCAACACCCTGTCCCTGACGCCACCCCATGCGCTGCAGCAGCTTGACGCCCATTGTCTCGCCCGTCGTTTTGAACAAATCGGAGAACATGCCCTTCGAGCCTCCCTGTCCAGATTTCGATCCCAACCCAGCGAATGCGCCCTGGGTTTCCAACTGCTGCGCCTCCGCCCTCTCCGCGAGATCTTCATCGTCCATGAAATCCTCCGGGCGCTGTTGCTGGCGCGGCGGCTTACCATCTTGCTGGCCGCGGTCGCGAGCGCGGTCTTTTCGTGAGGAAACAAAGGTCGAAGGCGTCCAGCCTTCTTTTGACCCGACCGAGTTGAAGTATCTGTTTGCGGCAAAAAAGTCAGCTGCTGTCGCCTCAATTTTACCGCTCGAATAAGATCAGATCAACACATACCCTGCGCTAAACCCTCCCGTGAACGCGCCATGCAATCTCTTCCTCCCGCGCTCGTCGGTCACTTCCTGCTTCCACACGGGCACATAGCTGCCATCGTCGCGGGCTTCCGGGTCGTAGGCCGGCAGGGGAGTTCCATAAGTGGCGAAGGGGGCGTGTTTGGGCGGATTGTCCGATTCGAATGCGGCTCTGGAGCGCTTGGAGGACATGTCTTAGTGTGATTGGTTTTTTTTTGGGGTACTTCTCTGTGATTTTTATTTTCTTGACAGCGCTTTCGGGCTTTGAGATGGGCCTTGTTGTTGGCTGGCGGATGGGTGGGGAGGAGGGGCTTACCTAGCTCCAGGACGAGGAGGGAAATCACATAGCAGGGATGGGTGTGTTGTTTGGGTGTGATGGTGGAAGTGTTATGGTATGGAGCGAGGCAGAGGCACAGGAAGAGTGTGGTATGAATAATGTTATGCAAGGTTTCGACTAAGGCCGTGGATGTGACGAGCGAGCCACGACTGACAGTGCGTGCGAGAATGGATGGACCACTCGATCCTACTGAGCGTTTGTTCCCGATCTCGAGAGACACTTTGCGGGCCGGTTGGGCCGCCCCTGGAGCTGTGCTGGTCGGTCTAGAAGATAATAATCGATCATGTCATAATTGGCAAGATCACTTGTAGCATAGTTGTGGTATGCGAGAAGGAGAAAAAGAAGGTATTTGAGAGAGAGTATGTGATTAGATCACGACGGTCATAATCATTATATAATGATACGACACGGTACCTACATACATACATACATACATACATACATACATACATACATACATACATACATGCATACATACATACATGCATACATACATGCATAGTACAGACTAATATTTACATGTACGTGCTGCCAACTGCTGGGCATGCGTAGGTGCATCGCATCGCGTGTTGGGCCTGTCTCGTCTTACCAGTCCAGTCAGTCCCCTACCAGACAGCCGCCTCCCCTCCCCTCCCCTCCCCCTACATCTCCCTCCTGGCAGCGGCATCAGCAGCATCAAGCATCAGCAGTCACCGCACAGTGTGCATTTGATCCAAACTCGTGATTTTGCATGTGCATCAATAATCTTTGCCTGCGTCTTCCAAGCATTTCCATCATACTCTCGTCTTCTCTTTTTCCATAAGAGTATTATCTACTTTCTTCATACGCCAGCAATCTCCACCACCCGCGCCATACCAATCACCGCCCTTCCCCCAGGCCAGAGTCGTGCCAAAGGTGCACGACAAGCCACGCAACGGCTGCCCGTCTCCTCCCCCCTCCTACTCCTCCTCCACCGCGCGGCCCACGAGCCACTCCACCCACCTCGAACTGCCGTACGACTGTTGTATTGCGACCCGCCCATCTACAGTACTGGACTGGAATGCAGTCGATCGTACTGACTGTTCTGTCTGTCCACCGCGCTCTCACCACCATCACCACCACCACCACCACCACCACCACCACCGCGCCATACAGACAAGTGCTGTGAACCATACCACACTCTAGCACTCCTCATCATTCGCGCCACTTCTCTCCTATAACATCCCTCGTCTGCCCATGCTCGCCCTCACGTCGGCGTGTCTTTAGCCACAACAGGCGGAGCGCCCAACCCGCCGCAATCTCCCCTCCCCTCAAACACCGCCCGGTGTTTCCCACCTCCCCCCAAAGTCGTGTGGACAGGCCTCCCCGACAAGCGTCTCGCTGGACGCCTCAGCACTCCACCTGCGCCTGAGCCACTCCCCTCCACGCCATGTCCGCTGCTGCCCAGCCCTCAGCGCTACCTCGCGCCCGTCAGCAGCCCACCGCTTACACTGCTCCCGCCGAGCGTGATCGTCCCCATCGCACCCACAGCACCTCGTCCCGCTCGGCGGCTGCTGCTGCTGCACCGGGGTCCCCGCGTCGGACCATGTCCACCTCACAGACACAAAACACCTCCACGCACAGCCACTCGCGCACCGCTTCCAACAACCTCCAGGCCGTCGCGCGACACGACGCCGAGCAATCAAACGTCGCCCGTCCTCCCAGCTCGCGCCAGGGCGAGTCGCGAGACAAGACCATGCCTTCTCAGCAAACCCCGCCCAACGAGTCGTCAAGAGCTGGCCATTCCAGAGGTCACTCTCGTTACAACACCGAGCAACCTCAACCTGCTCCCGCAGCATCAACGGCAAATGGCTCTACCACACACGAAGGCAGGCCGGCCAACACCCAGAATTTACGACGAAGGACGACGATCGATGCACAGACTGGTCATTGGGAGCTTGGAAAGACCATTGGTGCGGGTAGTATGGGCAAGGTGAAGCTGGCCCGAAACAAGGAGACCGGGGAACAAGTGGCCGTCAAGATCGTGCCTCGCGGATCAACCGATGGAGAACACCGTACTTCGGCAGAACGCGAACGGGCAGATCACAGCAAGGAAGTTCGCACCGCAAGAGAAGCGGCCATTGTCACCTTGGCAGACCACCCGTACATCTGCGGCATGCGCGATGTCGTTCGCACCAACTACCACTGGTACATGCTGTTCGAATACGTCAACGGCGGACAAATGCTGGACTACATCATCAGCCACGGCAGGTTGAAAGAGAAGCAAGCGAGAAAGTTTGGCCGCCAGATTGCGAGCGCCTTGGATTATTGTCACCGCAATAGCATTGTGCACCGCGACCTCAAGATCGAGAACATCCTGATCAGCAAGACTGGCGACATCAAGATCATCGACTTTGGGTTGTCCAATCTGTTCAGTCCCCGCAATCACCTCAAGACCTTCTGTGGTAGTTTATACTTTGCAGCTCCGGAACTCTTGCAGGCCAAGCAATACACCGGTCCAGAAGTCGATGTCTGGAGTTTTGGAATCGTGCTCTACGTTCTCGTCTGCGGAAAGGTTCCGTTCGACGACCAAAGCATGCCGCAGCTGCATGCGAAGATCAAGAAGGGACATGTCGAGTACCCTCCCTGGCTTACGCCAGAATGTAGGAATTTGATCTCGAGGATGCTCAACACTGATCCCAGTCAGCGTGCAACATTAGCGGAAATCATGACCCACCCCTGGATGACGAAAGGCTTCAACGGAGTGCCGGACAATTATCTGCCACAACGCAAGCCTCTGCAATTACCTTTGGATGCCGCGGTAATCGACAAGATGACGGGATTCGATTTCGGTGCGGCGGATGTCATCACAGCTCAGTTGGCCAAAGTCATCGAGTCCGAGGAATATCAAAGAGCTGTCAGAAGCGCCGAAAGACGAAATGCCCAACACACGCCGGAAGTTGAGAAGAAGCGTGGCGTTTTCGACTTTTACAAGCGCAGAAATTCCACCACGAGCAGAGACACTCTGAACACGCCATCTAGTGAAGCGGTGCAGGTTGGCAACGATCCGGTGAACGCTTTCCATCCCTTGATCTCCGTCTACTACCTCGCGATGGAGAAGCAAGAACGTGAGGCGCGTGAGAAGAACCCGGGAGCATTGGAAATGCCACGGACTGCTGGCGATCAGCTGGTGCAAGTACCAGACTTGCCAGAGGTCCCGCAAGCTGCATACACAAACTCACAGTCATACGAGATGGCTGGCGAGAAACCGACCGGTGGCCGTTCGCGACCACGCGCCAGAACACATGGCGAAGACGAAGTCACAGAGGGCATGAAGAACGTCAACATCAACGCTGCGCCTTCGCCTACAAACCCGGCTGTTTCTGAACCGCCCAGCAATTACCACGCATCTCCTCCAGTGCGAAAAGAGAGTGCAGCAGCTGGCTTGCTCCGAAGATTCAGCACAAGACGACACAAAGATCAACCAGACCGCAGCCATCCGCCGCCGTCTTTGGCAGTTCACGGCCCAAGTGATGCACCTAAGAAGAGCTTCTCCGTGCGACGGACTAGAGATTCGAGCGCTACGGGCTTGAGGCCTGCATCTGCACAGTCGAGACACGGCGAGATGCTCACACCACCGCATCAAGATGCACCAGTGGAGAAGACCAAACGAGGCGGCGGGCTTGGTCGTAGCGTCAGCGTCAACTCGAGCGACATCAGAAAACGTCTGACTAGGCGCGGCGTATCTGAAGGCTCTTCGATCAGGCCTGGAATCTCTTCTTCCAACAGCCACGACACCAGACAATCAATGGATCAGTCTCGCAGCGACAACGCCGCTTCCGATATCGAGCCTACGACTGGAGCACACGGGGCTGTCGCTTCCCGAACCAGATCATTAAATCACGGCCGAAGACAAAGCATGCAAACTCGCCGCACCCGTCGCGACGGCACACGTACATCCGACGTACCAGAAGAAGACGAAGCCGACGTGATCCGAACGGAAATGAACACCGGCTCCAGCAGCCCACCCGAAGCCAAACCCGTCTTCCTCAAAGGCCTCTTCTCTGTCTCCACCACATCCAGCCGCCCCCTCAAACTCATCCGCGCAGATATCGTCCGCGTCCTCGGCCAACTCGGCGTGGAATACCGCGAAATCAAAGGCGGCTTCGACTGCCGCCACGCCCCCAGCATCGAAGTCAATTCCAAACTCGGCGACGAAAGCTCCCCTTCCAACCCCGCCCCCTTCTCCCCACCACCCCAACACTCCTCCGACCAACACAAGCGCAAAATCTCCTTCGGCGGCTTCCGCCGCGACACCTCGCGCGATGACTTCCAGCGCTCCTCGCACAGCACGCCCCGCAACCCCAACCGCGCTCCAGGCTCCAGCCGCGGCGCCGCCGCCGTCCAATGCAGACCACAGCTACACGAACAGCGAAGACAGCGACGAAGAGCCGTCGGCGCTGCAGCAGCAGCACGCGACCAACACGTCGCGCAAACCCCGCGCGCCCGGCGAGACGAGCACGCACGTCCAGAGCGATCTGGGCGACAGCATGGCGCTGCGGTTTGAGATTTTCATTGTCAAAGTCCCGCTGCTGAGTTTGCACGGGATCCAGTTCAAGAAGGTCGATGGCGGGACGTGGCAGTATAAGAATATGGCGCAGACGATTTTGAATGAGTTGAATCTTTGATTGTGGGGTTGAGGGAGGCAGGAGGGGGGGGTTGGGTGATGGTGGTGGTGGTGGGTGTCTGTTTATGTTTCAGGAAGGTCATTGTTTCGTTTTGTCGTTTGGTCTCCTTTTGGGACAAGGAGTTTGAAAGGAAGGGGCAGGAGCAAACTTGCATACTTTTTTTCCCCTCATGCCATCTTCTCGTCGGAAGGGCTTTTTTTGCATGAATCGCCGTCGGTTTCTTTTTGTTTGAGAGGCACTACCACTACCACTACTACTCCTCTTCTTCCATAGCTTTTCCCTTTTTCCTTCTTTTAGTTTTTGTGAATGAGCGTTCGAGGCGAGCTAGCTGTTGTTGTTGGTTTTGGAATCATACTTTTCTCTTATTCAGGGATCACAAAAAAAATGCAAATCATGCAAATCTGCGAATATTCAAAGCTACCTAGGCACACGTCTGTTCCGTTTCTTGCTTCTGTACCATGTTTTCTCTTTGAGCTCTAGTCCGAAGAAGCTTTTCTGATTCTTGATGCGCGGGTCTGCGTCTGTCGTGCTAGACTACTAGATAACGTAGGTAGGTGTGCACCACTTCTCTCACCCACCCTGTTTCTTGTCTTATTACATAGACTTTGCAGATGAAGGCTCTCTTGGTTCGGTGAGTTCGCTCCCTCTCTTCTCTCTGAGAGCAAGATACTTACCGTCCCTTATTCAAACTGTTTCTACTCCCCCTTTATGTGGCCCCCTCCCATGTATGATCTACTACGATTCTTTCCGCTCGTTATACTACTATACTACCAGGTAACTTGAAGCTTGCGAGAGTCTCTCGCCTCTCCACAACATCGCGGCATACCACTTCAATGTTTCTCGTCCTCACCAGCGGGATCGGACCATCACTCTGAAAAACTTCACTTGAAAGTAACGTCGAGAAAAGAGCTAAGATACATGTACTTTATTCGAAGCAGCTATAAGGCCAGGTGGTGGTCTTGGTGTAGAGACTCGCTACAAGCCTATAATGTTAGAGGCTGCAAACGAGGTCACGCTCGCTTCGAGACAGGGGCCGAGGCGTTGTTGTGGTTGCTATTTCCAGCACTGCTGTGGTGAATCGAGCCTTGCAAGGCGGACAACGGCAGTCATCCATGCGTGAATCTCGCGCGATCGAGACCATGCCAGGGTTTTCTGCCTCGACGGGCTGGCAGTTCGACTATCTTGAATCAAAGTGAGAAGCTGAGGTCATGGCGGGAGTGACGATAGGTATAGTAGAGTAGCGAGCAAAAAGTTGTATGTTGCAAATGGCAGAATGTGTAGGGGTGTAATTAAATTCCTCGGCGGCTTTATGGCATCTGTATATCAAGTACTATTCTCATCCGTAGTGAAGAATGAGATCGATCGATGGCCAAGTACTGCGAAAATCCAAGAGCTCTCATTCCACGCTTATTCATATCCGAAAACGACAAAAAAATGACGATACTAGTACTGGTAGTAATGTTTCTTGAAAAAAGTGCGACAAAAATGATCATAAGAGAGCAAGACAAGGAGAGGGGAAAAAAATATACATAATGGTGAAGAGCAGCGATCTAGGCCGATATCTTGTGTTTACGAAAGTTAGAGAATCAAGGAAAAGTGTTTGGTGGTTTCGCCCAAAAAGTCACATCATTAGAAGGCGGGTGGCTTAGGCCTGGCCCTCGGCGGGAGCAGCAGCCTCCTGGGTACCCTCGGTGGACTCGGGGGCAGGGGTGCTCTCGGCGGCAGGGGCGGAAGAGGCCTGCTGGACAGCGGAGGTGGCCTCCTGGACGGCGGAGCCGGTGGAGGAAGCGTTCTGCTCTTCCCACTCCTGGGCAGCGGCGGCGGCGCCAGCGGCCCATGAGGGAGGAGCGCTGGCCTGGCTGGAGTTGCCGGAGGCGCCGTTGTTGATGAGCTCCTGGCCCTCGGTGCCGTTCTCGAGGTTCTGCTCCTCGTCGGACACCTCGTCGGAGGCCTGGACGTTGTCGACAGCCTCGTCCTGGGGCACGTTCTCCTGCGGCTTGGGGGAGTCCTTGGTCAGGGACTCGGTGCGGGGGCGCCAGTTCTTGTCGTTCATGGCCTGGACGCGCTCGTTCATGCTGGCGAAGCGGAGCGGGGCGGACATGGTGGAGCGCTTGTTGACGAGGTCGGAGCCGTCCTCGGCGCTGTAGATGGAAAGACGGTTGGGGCCACCGCAGGTCTGGCCCTGGTTGCCGGCGCAGAGGTAGTAGCAGGACATGTCGACGACGCGGGAGGCGAAGCCCTGGAGGCTGTTACCGCACCAGCACTGGTTGCCCTCCTTCACACCAGCAATGGCCCAGCCGTCGCCAGCGCAGGTCTCGGTGCAGCCGTCAACACTGACGGTGTCGTCGGAGAAGGCCTGGTGCTCAAGGGTGGCGCTCTCGTCGTCGCTCCAGCAGCCGCTGTAAGTCATCTCGCCACCGTAGACCCACTCCTGGGGAATGGAGTTCCTGTAAGGGCCGGCAGACTCAACGGCGGCGGGGTCGGGGTGAGGGTTGTCACCGTCCTGGGCGCGAGGGTATCCGTAGTCGAAAGCAATGTCGTTGTTGCCGTCGAAGTTGTCGTGGAAGATACGGGACTGGCCAGCAGGGGAGTTGAACATGAAGCCGTTGTTGTGGGAAGTGTCGATCAGGTCGACGGTGTCGCAGTTGTCGCCCTCGGGGTCGGGGCAAGACGGACGGAACCAGTCGATGAAGTTGAAGAAGCGCTCGTTGCGGTTGGCACCAGTGGTGTTGGCACCGCAGGCAGAGCTGTGGTCACCCATGTCCTGCAGGGCGCGGGCCCAGGCAATCTGCCTAGACTGGAAGTTCTTGAGGATGGCCTCAGAGCCCTCGTCGACGAGCTCGGTGTTGTAGGTCATCGGGTAGTCCTCGTAGTTGGAGTAGCCCTCACGGTAGTCGTCGTAGTCGGGGCAGTCAGGGATGTACATCGGGCGGTAGTTGTTCAACCAGGTGTATCCACTGGGGTTGCCAATCCAGTAAACAACGCGCGCGCTGGTGTCAAGCTCCTTGCCGACGGCAGCGTAACGGGTAAGCATCTGGCCACCCATAGAGTGACCGACGAGCACAATGCTCTTCATGTTGGGGAAGCGCTCCTTGTCGTCGAAGTACTTGATCATCTCGTCCATAACGTAGAAAGCGGAGACGTCGCCCTTGCTGCTGTGGGGGTACTGGTTGTCGCCACCAGCGGACCACTGGGAGCCGCTCCAGACAAGCGCACTGCTGTTAGAGCCGCGACCAGCCTTGAGACCATCTTGCCATGGGTAGGCGAAGTCCTTGTCACCACCGCTGGCGAAGTAGGGGGCAATGACTGCGACAGTGTCGCGGTTGACATTCTCATTGAATCCAGTCGCCTCGTTGAGGGCATTAAGCATCTGGAAGGTAGTCAGTATAGGGCATGCTTGGGTCGATTACTGGTATGGACTAACGTCATTCTCGTAGTTCCAGGGGTCGCGGAGGAGACCGTGAATGGAGAAAACGGCGCGCTGGATCCTGGAGTTGTCGGGGCGCTGGCCCTGCGTGTCGAGGGAAGCGTAGTTGATCAGAGTCAGGTTGGCATTGTCGCCGGCCGGATCCTTGATCTTCCAGAAGGCAACCTCAGCATTGTCGACCATGGGAAGAGTGCCAGGAATGACCTCTCCCTCATACTGCTGAGCAGCAGCAAGCGAGGCGCTCAGTAGCGCCGAAGTGATAGGGGCGAAACGCATCTTGACCGTAACGAGTGAGTCAAGAGTGCTGTGAAAGAGTGACAACAAGTAGGAAAGGTAGAAGGGAAAGAGCGTCTAGTGTGGCGGCTATGGCCAAGAATAAGTGGTCGTCGCGAGAAAGAACTCGCCCGGTGGACGAGAGATACGAGCAGGAAATGGCCGGTGACTGACGGCGGGTTGGATATTATTGGGCGCACCGGGTAGTGCACTCCATGAGACACATGGCATCCCGCTAATTGACCTGAGCAGGGTGGGCCGATGAGCATTGACTCTGCAAGCGCATCAACCGCTTCTTGGTGCCCACGGGCGATTCCCCTCTACTACATTTGATACTACCAAAAATTCGCCGGGGCGACCGTTGTGACAAGTTCACTAGTAATCGTTAGTTCGCGCGTCTCTCAGCGGCGTTGATATAGAAGTTCTGACCGCCTCACGTTGGCATAGTAGGAGACAGTCGTGCAGACGAGGATACTCTTGGCTGCCGGCAATTGGTCGCCGTGTCGCCTCACGCTGCACCCTGTACCTGAAATTTCGCTACAGCCTTGGGATATCGATCGCCGCCTCGGAGAAGGAGCCGCAGCGCCTCAAAAGGCTTGACTTCATACGCGGCCAGCATAGGGCAGGCTGTCGGTCTCCAAATCTGAATCGTTGAGTTCGCACCTCCGCAGAGCCTCAGCCGCAGACGTAGCCCTCTCCGGTCCGATCACAATAAAATCAGCCACGGCCGACTGTATTGATCCTCCAAGTCGTTCATCATCGCAAGAAAGAAGCACAGCATTTTTACCGTTCTAGACTTCCCGGGGATGGTCTGCTCCTGCCAAGCAGGCAGACTATCATTTTCAGCCACAAATCGACACAGGCCAAGATACCATGCCCGTCCTAGGGGCACGGCGCGAGGTGTTGGCAAACGGACAATGGAGGATCCACTCGAGTCGCCATTTTGGCCATTTGCAGAATCTCAGTCTCTAAATTTGTTCACCATTCTAGGTTTCATACTGCATTAGCGCAAGCCCTAGGGTCAACCGTTCTTCGGTGTCAGGCTTGTCGGATCCACTTGGGCTGGCGGATCCGTCACTTCGCAGTCCGTCCGGCGTAACAAACAGAATTTCAGGAGGTGCGCCTCAATCTGTTGCCTGCCCGGATCCTTGGTTGTCTGGGGGACCGCCACAAGGTATGTCGGCTCATCGCTACAAGGCAAAGTATAAGAGCACGAAAGTGATGCTGTATCGCGAGAGCGCAGGTGCCCGCTTTCCGATATCACTCGTCGTGATATAACACACGGCAGAGCGGACATTCGCAACCCGTCTTTTCAGTGAGTACCGAAACTTCGCGCAACGCTCTTATTAGACTTTGCAGATTCGCCTGAGACTGCAACGGCGTGTGTGGGAGGAGAGGAGCCGTCACAAACCGTTGACAATTTGCTCCAGAACTGCAAAGGGTCCGACGGTCCTTTCTGCTGCTTTTGATGAGCGACGTTTCTCGAGTGCGGAGTCGAGGGTGTTTCCAATTTAACGCGTCAAAAACAGTAATGCGATCGTCCTGCCGCCTTCGGAAGTAAAAGGATTCGGTTGAGCAAGCATGCCAGTATCGAAGTAGGTAAACTCGCAAGCCCTCATCGCGTCATGCAATAGGTGTAGATGACCCCATGATGTGCGAAAGGATGAGGACTGTGCTTTAGCAGCCACTCTTCCGTATAGCAGCATATGCGCTCGAAGTATCGTTGCGATTGCATGTTCGAAGCCGGATGCCTATTGGCCGCGGAGAGATGTGAGTTGTGATCGGAGATGCAATATAAGACAAGATCTTGCGATATACTCGCCGCGAGGAGTCTTCCGAGTGATCATCGTGTCTGTTTAGGATGTCCAACGGCAATATTGCTTTTTGTGAACTGCCAAATACAGTTCTGAGCTGTATGTGAGATGTGAAGATAGAGTGTTTCGCATAACAAAATCGGAAAGTCCCGGCCTCAGCCACGGCTCGGCTTCGGTATGGGAAATTTGATGGCGTATGCGATTCTAGATAGCGGATCTCGGTATGCTCCATCAGGTTACAGCCCTTGCGACTTTCGACGGCGCAGATTATGACGATCAGATCGACCTTTTGAATGATTTTGAGTAGGCATCGTTGGCGTTTCGTGCCATGCAGCGCTGACGACGCGGATTTCGCGTGGCTTCACTGCCTGACTGCCACGTATTGGAGGATATCAAGGTTTCTAGTACTTGCAAATCCTGTTTGTAATCTTTGAATGCGATCTATAGTGGGATCGTTCACTTCAGATGTGAAGATGAACATGCAGATCGTCTCAACCCCGGAGTAAAGTCCATACAGGTGTCTTTAGGGTCGTTCATCGAAGGAATCACGGTGTCTGCAGGTGCTTCCACAACATGTTAAGAGACCGTTGAGACGAATGAAGACATCGACGAGTAATCCATTCGTTCTCGACCTTGAAGAGATATGCCTCGTTGATTTCTGAAAGGAAGGTCGACAGAGCTATGTCGCGGAGTCGTATGCCGGCTTAATGTAGCATTCGAATGACCTACCAGATACACAGAATGGGCGTTTCTTCGAATACTGGTATCGGGACCGCATCGAATGTTACAAGCATACTTATTTTTGAATGTAGACTTTGTCAGAACTCACCATTCACTTGCCCTGATTGAATCCAGCACCAACTATCTCAGCAACCTGCATTTCGACCAACTTCACAAACAAAAGAGTACACTCTCCAAAGTTGATGGTAGGGATTGTGTCAGATTCAGGTAGTACGCGTCAATCAGAAGGCAAGAATCGTCAACAAGCGGGCACTTATGAACCCAAAACGCCTCCTTTCAAGACCAGATGAGATATCTCGCTCCAGACCAAAAAGATCCTTACCCAAGTGCAAAAGAGAAGATGCTTCGACGAAGGCAGGATTCGAACCTACGCCCCCGAAGGGAATTGATTTCTAGTCAATCGCAGTAACCACTTTGCTACTTCGCCTTGAAAGGATGATGAGAACTTTCCAACAACAAATATATACTTGTGTCCAAAAACGACTTAACCACTCGCAAAAGACGAATAATCAATATCTCTGCAGATAAATCAATCTTGAGAGGGAAAATAGCTGTCACCTTCAAGGATACACCCTGGTTCAAAAAGTTCGTTGACGGATGCCCGGTTGGCGATCCACAAGCTCGTGCCATTGATACACCGAAAGTCTGCTGCAACATCTTCCACACGACATCACATTACTCAAGACCCAGCCATGCCTCTCCCAACAATCAGTCCCCCAGTACTAAACTCGGCAAACCCTTGGGCAACAACACTATCAGACCTCGAAGCCCTCTTCGAATGCCCCTACACGGGCGCGGTGACCACACGCACAAGTCTCCTACACGGCTTCGATCATGACGACAATGTGCACCAGTACACATTTTTCAACGCCAACAACCACACCGTGACCCGGCCAGAAGTGCAAGAGAAAACCGGCAATCCGACCAGCCCTCCCGACGCCAGCCTCAACACGCTCGGATACAGCCCAGTCCCCCTCGCCACCTACCTGGCCGTCATCGCCGAAATCGTCTTCTCCTCCACCGCCCCCCACCGCGAGACCAAACCGTGGATCGTCTCCGTGACCGGCAGCGCAGAAGCCGTGCGCGAATGCTACCGCCGCATCACGTCGGCGCAGAAGAACCTGCCCAGCCCGCTTTGCATGGAAATCAACCTGTCGTGTCCGAATATCCCGGACAAACCCCCGCCCGCGTACTCGAGAGAGTCCCTGGAAGAGTACCTGACAGCGATTGTAGAGGATAGAGCGAAGAGCACTGTCCCCGTGGGCATCAAGACGCCTCCTTACACTTACCATGACCAATTCCAGGTGCTGATCGATGCGCTTCTCGGCTCGAGCGAGACGCGCTGTCCGGTGGATTTCATCACTGCGACGAACACGCTGGGCTCGAGCTTGTTGGTTTCAGATGCTGGGGACCCAGCTATCAACTCGCCTTCGGGGCTTGGGATTGGTGGTATGGCTGGAGCACCGCTGCATCCTCTCGCGTTGGGGAACGTGAAGACGATTAGGACTATGCTCGATCGGTATGAGGAGTTGGTGGGCATTGATGTTGTCGGTGTTGGTGGGGTTGGCGATCAGGCTGGTGCTAATAGGATGCGTGCCGCGGGTGCGAGTGTGGTTGGAGTTGGGACGGCTTTGGGCATGCATGGAGTCGATGTGTTTGAGAGGATATCGAAGGAGTGATGGTTTTCGGTGTCGTTATCAAACTCAATGTATCTTTGTAAACTCTTGTGCCTTTGTATGTTCTCATGCCGTCATGTTGCTGTCTGAGCTACGTTTGCCGTCTTGGGAAGAACAATGCTGGGATCGATCCTAGCAGCAATTGGTGGCATCTTTGTGTGTTGCTCTGACGATATTGCAGCGTGGTATGGGTTATATAATGGTCCATTTTGAGTCTTTGCATTGAGTTTGTTCTGGGGTGAGCTTTTTTTATCGAACGGCTTCCGATTCTGCTATGTCAGCGGCAAATGATCGAAGTAGTGGACGAGGGGTGGGGATATTTGTCTGTTTTCTTCAGAGATCGACTTGGTTTGCTTTGGTGTGTCAGTGTTGTGTTTGTTTTCGTGGTCTGTTGACAACGATAGCATTCCTCATCATTTTCTCCGGAGATGAGACATTCGACAACATCTTTGTTGGTCTATTTGGCTGCACAACACCGCCACGCAGGTTGTATTTCGTAATTGTGGACACGAATATTTACCATGCACTTCGACGAGAAGATGTAAATACCCCATCAGGCCAGAATCACGGTGTGAGGTGGCAGTCGCCAATATCAGAGTGACTCGAGTTAAACCCAACCCTAACCCTAAACTCATGCATTGATCTCGATATTGGCTTTGATCAAGTATTTGGCCATACTCGTCTCGAATGATATGCGATGGGAAGAATTTGCATGGAGTCCGCAGCCAATCGATCGCCATAGTATTTGATCAAAAGTCATACAATGTTGGAGTATGATACATGAGCAAACCGATTGTCTTCAGAATTCTCGAGGTAATTTAGCAGACACGTCATGTCGCGTTACACCGATTCGGTCGCGCTTGCGCGACGCACGCACATCAACAACACCTGCAGACAATCCCATGTCGCTTTTTGCTTTTGACGATATTGTTATGATTAGACGACCACTAATGCAAACATAAAAGCAGCAATAACGTCCTGGAATAACGATAACGCCAACAGTACATTCGGAGCATTTCACCGCCGCAGTTGGTGGCTTGGTTTTCTAGAGAAGCAAAAACACAGAGACATGGTATGGAGGACCTGTGCTTCAACACAATACCATACAGCTAACAAGTCTCAAGAACTCAAAGAGCCTCCGCCGCTTAGCAGCCGATCATGGTGCGCTTCACAATAACCCTCTCCCACCAAACTACTTCTTCCCTCCCACCGCCGCCGACAACGACGACTTGACCGAACTCGACGTCCTCCTCGCTGGTCCCTTACACACACCTTTCTCCTCTGGCGTCTGGAAACTCCACCTCACGATTCCTTCCGAGTACCCTCAAAGCCCACCGACGGCGAATTTCCGCACACCCATTTTCCACCCCAACGTCGACCCTCAGACAGGCGGAGTGTGCGTTGAGACGCTGAAGAGGGATTGGGATGCGAAGTTGACGCTGAGGGATGTTTTGATCACGATCTCTTGTCTCTTGATTCAGCCGAATCCGGACAGTGCGCTTAATGCTGAGGCTGGAGCGTTGATTCAGGAGAGTTTTGAGGCATTCGAGAGGAGGGCGAGGTTGATGACGAGCATCAATGCGGGCATTCCCAGGGCGCTTTTGGAGGGGGTCAGAGAGGCGCAGACGAGAGGACAGGAGAGCGATGCTGGTCAAGAGGAGCAGGAGAGGACAATATTGAGAGAAGAGGAAGCAGATTCGGTGTGCAAACCTCCTGCTCCTGTACGGCGAAGAAGAGGTGTGGCAAGACTACGCAGTGCTGCTGCGAGTAGACGTTCCGAAGGCTCTCCCAGCGGTGCGGTGGGCATACGAAGACAACAACAACAACAGCAACAACCTGGACCCAGCAGCCGGCCTTTCGTCACCCAGAGCAGCAGTAGCAGCGATCCATTCGGTATTTCCATCCGCGAAGACCCTCCCCTCGGCACACCACAACTCGACCCATCTTCGGAAGAGGAAGACGACGATGACGAAGAAAGCGCCACATCCGCCGACCAAGAAAACGACTCCGCCCTCTCTCCCACCAAAACCCGCGAAACACCCTCCAAACCCACAACAGGCACACCCCGACGCCCCCACGGCGCACCCCCCGTACCCCTAGGCGAACTTACCCTCTCCGACCCCTCTGACTCTGAACCCTCCTCTGAAAATTCCGACATGGAACCCGAATACCCTCCCAGCCCACGTAAATCGCCCTCCAAATCGCCCGCGAAGAAACATCCCACGCAACCCAACCTCTTCGCCGACAAACACGGCAGCCGCGCCGCCACCGCAGCTCTTTTCGGCCCCGGCGCCCGCAACTTCACCCCTCCCAACGCCCTCTCCCAACCTCTCGCCTCCGACTCCCCTTTCGCCGGCACAGGCGGCGACACAACGCTCGAAGACGTGACCATGGCCGAACCCTCACCTTCGCCCCGCAAGGCGCGCACGGGCGGTCGCCTGTTCGGAACTCCGGCCAAGAAGGGAGGCGAGGTGCGCAATCTTTTCGGCCATGCTGGTGCTGTCGGTGCCGGTGCCGGTCCTGGTATGGCGGGTGCAGGCGGCGTGGCGAAACCTCGCAGCCCGCCTTCGTCTGCGGAGAGGAGACGGACGCGGGACAAGAGGCTGTGGGAGCTTTGTGGTGGGGATGTGAGGAAGTGGAATAGAGGCGAGTTCGAGGGAGAGAGTTTTCCTATGAAGGCTGCTAGGTGGTGAGGAAGGGAGGTGTGGGAAGCGTGAGATTTGCTTTTGATGACGGGAGGCTTGGGGAGTTTGCCTCCGTGGTATTGTGTCTTTGTCTTCTCCCGGGTGGTCTGATTTTGACAATTAGCGATGGCGTTTCTTGGTTTTCTTGGGTGTCCTTTTTCATCGTCTTTTGGGAAGCCAGGGCGCAGGTCCTTGGATTTTTGCTTTCTTTTCTTCTTCTTTTCTTTTCTTCTCAGGGATGTGATGATTTGCATTGCCTTATCTTACGAAATGCTCCGTATTGAATAACCTCCTGGACATTAGCCGGAAAAGTGCGTCTCTTCAAAGTGAATTTCTAACAACGACAATGATGAATACGCGTGTGTGGCCTTGCAGACCTGCAGGGAGTGAAAGGTCTGAATCTCAATCACAAATTCTATCCTTTCGCAGGGAAAGGGAAAAAACAAAAAAAATACTAACTGCACGCTAATTTTATATTTTTGATTCCTCATCCCAAGGAGAAGAAAAAAACCTCAAGGCTCGCCGCCAAACGCAAGCGCCTTATCTACAACACCCCCTCCTATTCATCCCCATCATCCTCATGGTCATGATAGATAGATCTACACACATGCTTGCATCTCCCATTCAAATTCTCTCTACAACTTTGCTCATCTACCACTACTGCTACAACGACCAACAACAAACTTATTGCTGCTTGGACAAGAACTCAGCCTGCAGCACCTCTCTCGCCTGCTCGGGCACGTCTTCGGGCATGGGCGTCAGGGCGGCGCGCAACCGGCTGCTCTCGTCTTTGAGCGCCGGGTGGGTGGCGTCGAGCGCTTGCAGGGCGTGCAGGCATTTGAGGGCGGGGAGGTATTTGTCTGTGTTGGTCGTTAGCATCGATGGATCTGATCTGAGATTTTCTCTTCAAGGAAACTTACTCCGCCTGATGTACACCTCGAACCCGGCCGTCTGGCTGCCGACGTTGTCAGGCGACAGCTCGAGCAGCGGGGTGAGGTACTTCATGGCCTCGTCGAGGGGCTTCTCGCCGACCTGCTTGAGCAGCTCGACGCCGAGCGGGTCCTGGTCCTCCTTCTTCTTCTCGCCCTCGTCCTCGGCCTTGGGCGGGGGGTTGGGCTTCTTGGCCGCTGCGGCCTTCTTGTCCGCCTCCTCCTTCTCCGCTGCCTTGCGCGCCTTGGCAGCGGCCTTCTTGTCCGCTGCGCTGTCGGCCTTGCCGTTCACCGGTCGTCCGGACAGCTCCGGCTTGTCGTGCAGCATGGTCAGGAGCTTGACGGCGGATTCCGCCGCGCGGCTGTAGAAGGGGTGCTTGCGGATCGTGTCTTCCCAGCGGATCATGTCGACGTACGCGCGGATCATGCCCTTGCGGAAGCTGAAGGAGTGGAAGTCGAACTGGTCCTCGGTCCAGGTGTCGAAGATGGCGTAGACCTGTTGGAAGCGCTTGAGGGCGAGCGCCAGCTTGTTCTGGCGCAGGTAGCTCTCCCCGTCCTCGATCAGGTACCACACGCACTGCATGTCGAGGAGGTCGCCGAGCGGGCCGCCCACGGCTTCCTTGCGCGTGAACATGCCCATGGTCGCGATGGCGGTCTCGTTCTCGTCGTTGCGGAGCTGGTACTTGGCGCATTTCGTATTGATGTAGCGGTCCTTGGGGTCCATCTCGCGAGCTTCGTTCATGGCTTTCGACGCCGCGGCCACGTCGCCCTTGTGCTTTGTTATCCGCGCGCGGGTCATGTGGAAGGTGTAGTCGTTCTTGAGCGGGTTGAGCGCGATGGCCTTCTCCACGTATTGGCTCGCCTTCTCGAGATCGCGGGAGAGGAAGTAGTCGTAGTGCTGTGCCAGGAAATAGTTGACGCTGAGGTTCCAGTTGAGGGCGATGTCTTCGGGGGAGGGTGCTTTGCTGTCGGCGCCATTGACGCTGCCGTTGGGCTCAGCACCGCCATTGGCCTGCGGCTCCTCTTTCGTGTAGCTCTCCACCAAGTCGATGATGGTCTGCTTCTTCTCGGAGTTGGCGTAGAGCTGCTTGACGTTCGCAAACGTGCTGGGCACACCCTTCCTGAACATTCTTCGCAGGTACTTATCGGCATGCTCTCTGAAGACTTCGCCCTCCAAGAAGTCCAAAGGTATCCGTCGTGCGGCATCCCTGCGCTCGCTCTTGTTTGCTTCTTCCTGGTAAAGCTGCACCAGCTTCTCCTGATCCTCCTTCTTTGACTTGTCCAGACCCAACGACTTCTCCAGTCCGGTAAAGTAATCTCTCCTCTCAGCGTTTCTGTGCAGCAGCGCTCGGTAAGCCTTCTCGGCCTCCTCCTTCTTGTCCAATTTCAGCAAGTAGTCCGCGCGCATCTCCATGATCGCCGTCCTGTCCGTGGCCTTCTTGAAGACTTCATCCACCTGTTGCAGCGCACGCTCGTAGTCTCCACTCTCTGCGATTATTGAGATCTTGTAGAGAACAGCCTCCTGGTGCTCCAGATCAGCCTTGGGCGGCGGCTGCTTCAGAGTCTCCTCGAACCTCTTCAACACATCTTCCGCTCCTGAGAGGTCACCACTCAAGTGCAATGCCACCGCCAGCGCCGTCCAGTTCGACCTAATGCCGGGCTTGGCCTGTACAGCCTGTCGTCGGCTCTGCACGAGACCAGTGAAGTCGCGCATCTGCATTTGGAGGAGGGCAAGATCGCGCGCGATCTGCGGGCTGTCGGGCTCGAGGCGCAGGGCGAACCGGTAGGCCTTGATCGCTTCCTCGTAGTTGCGCACCCCGCGGTACAGCAGGCCGTAGACGTGCCAGCAGACATGGGACTTCATGGCGTTGCGGAGGGCGAGCTTGCACAGCTCGAATGCTTCGGCTTCCTTGCCCTGGCAGCTGAGCACGAGGGCCTTCATGGCCTGGGTGTCGCCATGGTTGGGCACCTTGCGCAGGATCTGGTCGGCGCACTTGATGCCTTTCTTGTATTGCTTGGACTCGTAATTTTGGACGAGATGGCGGAAGAGCGTCTGCTCCTTGGACGGCAGAGGCTGCGCCATGGCCGGTGGGAGAATATGGGCGAGGAGGAGGAGGAGGGGGAGGGGTGGTGGGTGGAGATTGTGTGGTTGGTGGTGGTGGTGAGTATTATGAGAGTAGACGAGGCGGGCCGAGTATTACTGTTAAAGTTGAAGTCCGGAAGCGGTGGTGGTGCAAGTGGGCTGGCTGGCTGCGTCGTGTGTCGTCACTCGATGAAATGGACGAGATCAATGGATGTGCCTGGTATATGGTCGAACTCTGAAGAACGACTAGCGACAGGGCGTAGACTGAGTGTAAAGATATTTCCTTAAACACGGGAAAGAGTAATCATTCGTTGCACAGGTTGTAGAGCAATGCCTTGATCTTCAGGTGTGGTGCGCCCTCCACATGCAAAAGATGCTGGTGGTCGTGCTCCATTGGCTCGCTTCCAGCCGGCCTTCCAAAAATGCTGCGAACCAGAAGATATTCGGTGGTGATCAACCATGTAAGCCACCCAGCTTCACTAATTGTTTGACACATTCGACAATTTCCTCTTCAATCGATGTATAGGAGTCTCACAAGATCGTCAAGTCTCACCTCAAACTGCAAGAAGCTATCGGCGACTAGACTGCCCTTTCAAGGATTTCGCATAGTCTGCAGGAACAGACATACGAGCTCTGCAATCAACCAAGTTGCAACTCGAGCCCACAGCGCGAATCTATTGCCGAGGAAATCCACAAGTCGTCCATACCACTCAAGCTCTGTTGAGCCGCCGACGACAATGCCTTCCATGATTCCTCTCGGAAGGCATGCGGATCTATCACAGTCTCGCTATGCTCTTACTCTCTCAACTGGCAAACGGCTGGTACTTTTCAGATTACCAACTCTGACCTCAACCACAACGGCCGCCACGGATAACAGCGTCGACGGCTGGACTTACTATGCAATGGAGCAGGAATGTCCTCATGCTGGAGGACCCATGAGCGATGCCCAAGTCGATATTGAAGATTCATCTTACGTTGCGTCATGTCCCTGGCACGCATACGACTTCGACCTCGATACTGGCAGTTCAAGCTATGGCGTTAAAGCATGCGTCTTTCCCGTGAGAGTTCAGGGTGACGAGCTTGTCCTGGAATTCGATCGCGAGCAAGGTGTTGGGCTATCAAGCTTGCAGCCCATCAGCGAAAAGGTCAAATACAAACACAGTGTAAAACCGACTGCGAACGTTCCCACTGCCGATGGTGTGGCAGAGCCAACTGCCAACTTATACACCCTCGGGCCAGACGCCACCGTATGCGACTGGTGCGTCCACATCCTAAACACAACCGACGCTGAGCAAAAGATCGAACTCACAACCCAACTATTCTCCCTCTTCGCCACGCGAGAACAGACCGACAACCCCATGCCCATCGGAGCAGGAACTGTGCAACCACCCGACGAGCCTCCCCGCGAAGACCTCCAATCCGTCAAACCCTGGCAAATCCCCAACCCAGGGCGAGGCGGCAGCGTCAAATCTCGAATCAACATGCTCCACGCCCTCGCAAACATCGAACAATGGGCCATCGACCTCGCCATCGACATCTGCGTGCGCTTCGCCACCTTCCAAACCACCCCCAGAGAAGGCAGCGCGCCCACCCCGCTCCCGCGCACATTCTACTACGACTGGCTCAAAGTCGCCAACGACGAAGCCAAGCACTTCTCCCTCCTGCGCTCGCGGCTGGAAGAGCTGGGCAGCTACTTCGGCGCGCTGTCCGTGCACCACGGCCTCTGGGAGTCAGCGGAAATGACCAAAGACGACCTGCGCGCGCGCATCAGCGTCATCGCCCTCGTGCACGAAGCCCGCGGCCTGGACGTCAACCCCATGAAAATCGACAAGTTCCGCAAGGCCAAGGACATGGAGAGCGTGGAGACGCTGGAGATCATCCACAACGACGAGATCACGCACGTCACCACGGGGCATCGCTGGTTGAGCTGGATTTGCGCGCAGGAGGGCACGGATCCGGTGCAGGTTTTCAGGGCGAATGTCCAGAAGCATTTTAGGGGGGCGGTTAAGGGGCCGTTTAATGCTGAGGCCAGGAGGGAGGCGGGTATGGATGGGAGTTATTATGAGAATCTGGTGGGGGAGCTGCCTTCCAGGGGTGGGCATATTATCGCTGGTGGGTGAGGTGGTGTCATGTAGTCAGAGGAACTTTCGAGGTCTGAAATAGGGAGTGGCGGACATTCACGGATGACACAAGCCAACATGTGAAGTGAATGGAAGTGAACTGAAGTCGGGTTCAAAGTTTGAAGAGCATGTGAGTCGCTCCTTCTGTCCTTTGTACACTCGTTCACTCACTCGCAACACAAAGCGTCATAGCTCAAACAAAAAAAACACAACACTTCCACAACACTCCCACAACACTTCATCCACCAACATTTCAAATCGCTTCATATGGCCGCGATGCTCACCACCTGCACCTGCTGAAACGTCAACTCGTCACAGCCAGAATACGACAGCAGCAAAGCAGTGCGGACTCCTCACTGACGCAACTGCGTTCCCGCCACTTGCTTCCATCATTACACCAAGTCAAATCCATCTGCTGAGCATTATCCCAACAAGCCAACTCCGGTAAGGGCAGAACACATCAACGACACACCACAACGAGCGACTGATCATCACCTCACCCGTCAATCTCCACGATAGCCACTCAAGATGGCTTCCCAAGACAACACCTCTCCGACACCGGAGCCGAGTGAGACCCAACTCCTCGCTCCCCAGCCCGACTCGCCGTTCTTCAACAAGTTCCCTGGTGAGCTGCGCAACCGCATCTACCGCCTCGTCCTCCTAGACAACGGTGACATTCCCATCCACGTCGAAGAGCTCGGCGACAACCACCAGGAGACCGGAGAAGCCCTCAATCAGGTCACTTCTCAGATCCGCTCCCATCCTTCCACTCACCGTCTCAAACTTGGCCATCCACTGCTGCAGGTCTGCAAGCAAACTGGCCATGAGGCTTCGGAAATCTACTACCTGGAGAACACCTTTGAAGTCACAAGCTCCGTCTTTGCGGAACCTCAGGCGCTCGAGAAGTTGGATCATGCTCTGCGCCCCTGGGCTGCGAAAATGACCGCACTCGGTGTTTGCCACGAGCGAAGTCTCACCAAGTCGTCGAACGATCAGGGAAGCGGCGACCGCTACATGCACGTTGAATTCATCGCCTCTCGCTACAACGGTTTCTTATTCATACAAGAGGACACGCCGACGACTCCTGACGGCCCAGTAGCCGTATTTAGCTCCCACCCTTCGTACTGGGGCTATTGCGTCTCGCCCCAGAAATGTGCAATCTGCCTATGTAAGGTCCAGAGATGCGCAAGCGAGCAAGGCAGCGAAGATGTTGTGCGGTTTGTCACCAAGACGTATGCGCAGATGGTGCGTAAGATCGGCTATCACGAGACGTTTTACATTCCGAATTGCTGGACATGTGCCCGCCATGATGTCTTCTCTAGCAGGCCGCCTAAAAACGGGCGCATAAGCAGATCAAATTGAATGGCAATACTGGACGATGCGTAAGGCACGGTGTCGGGAGGCTCCTCCATCCTCATTTGACTTTTTCTCTTCTTTACTGTTTGCACCCCAGATTGATGGAGACTTGGAAAGATGTCAACAAATCTTGAGTGCGAGCGGAACTAGTTCGCAGCACACCTTCATCCTACGGTCCAACTTGGGACCGCCAGAGTCTCATCAAGCAGACTCAACCGACGTGAAACACAGAAACACAGCTCAAACAGCAGATGGTACGTAGCACAGCATGAGCCAAACCCAAAACCTGTTCGGAAATGAACATTACGATTAAAACCTTCCTTGGCCTGTAGTCTTTTACATCATCTCCTCTGAATTCCTCCCTTCCCCCGCCAGCCTCATAAGATTACAAACACAGCATCCACCACATCCTTTCTCCTCCCAACTAACCCCCACCACCCCCACCACTATTATCCAAAAAAGGCACATACTGCTCATCATCCAACCAAAACGGAATATCAAACCCCGCGAACAACTCCACATTGTTCAAATCGAACAGACTGTCTGAAGGCCACGCCGCTTGCTGCTGGTGCTGATTTTGGTGGTGATGATGGCCGCCACCACCACCAAAGAAAGGCGCAGAGGGGAAATCGGGATTATAGCCTCCGTGACTCGCTTGCTGCGTTGTCGTAGAGGGGAAGTTCGCCCCGGAGCCGAGAGAATCGTCTCCCACCCCTGGTGCGGTGAAGGCGCTGTTCGGCGTGGGCATGTAGGCTGCTCCTGCACTGCTGTCGCTTTGTGCGTTGGGGTATGAGATGGAAGAGGAAGGCTGGCCGTAGGCTCCTCCTACGGGTGGTTTGGAAGTGGCGCGCGGGTTGTGCGTGGGTTCGATGTTGCCGTGGACTTCTGCGGCACCAGCGAGTGCTGAGAGGCCGTCTGCTGGCTCTGCGCTGTGGTTGTGGCCGTTGGCGAAGCGGGCGCGTTGCTGCTGGGTTCGCGAAAGTTCGGTTTCGGGCGATTTTGCGGGTCGCTTGGGCGGTTTGTTCAGGTGCCGGCTGAGGTCGCGGATGGAAGCGGCGCAGGCGTTGGGCCACACGCCGCCGCGGATGGAGATGTGTTTGAGGATGTCGACGGATTGGTCTGCGAGTCTGGGAGGTTGTTAGTATGATGGGGTTTCTTGTTGTGAGTCAAGAGAGTTGGGGAAGTACGTGCCTGCTTGCGTTTTGTTTGGGTTGCTCGCCTTCCATGGCTGCGTAGGTGGCGATGAATGCGCTTTGCCATGATGCCCAGGTGAAAGATGGCCATAGCAGTGGTGTCGCAGTCGATCGGCTTTCGCCTTGGATGACTTGCGTCAAGTACTTGTGCAGAATCCCGATGATCGCTCTTGATGCACCTATACAGCTTTGCAGCGCGGACTTGTAGTCGGGCGTGTCTTTTCCCATGGCAAGAAGCGGTCTGTTCAGAATGATGGTACATTCATGTTGAAGCACTGACAGCGTCATGCCCTGAAATGCGTTCAGGATGGGTTTGGGTTCATGAGATGCATCGAGCACTGTTTCAAGGTCGTTTCGCCATTTGTTCATGCTTGCTGTGATCTCTGTTGACGCGTGCGAGTCGGCTTGTCGGTGGTTGATCGATTTGTTGCAGAGTTCCACAATCAGGCCTTTGATCTCTGCGTGGCGGACGAGGAATTGGAGCATGACGAGGCGTTCATCAGGGGCTGCGATGACTGGTTAGTGTCGAAAATAAGGACCGAGGCCGGGAAAACCTCACCTATTACGATCCCAGGTTTGGATGTGTGCCTTTCATGATCTAGGTAACAAACATCGATGTCGTCGTCGCGCACACCAAGTGGAAGACCAAGCGATTGGCAAAGATGTCGATCCAGACAATAGACCGTCCAGAACAGACGTTTCCGAAGCTGAATATCTTCGATGGTGAAGCTGGCGTATCGTACAGGGCAACGATGTAATCCGATCTGGAAGGTCATCCGGACAATCAAACCACCGAGTCTGGAGGCTGCATTGTGCCGGAGCATGGAGACGAGGAAGAGTTGTACGCTAAGCACAGCCTGCAGACCTTTGATGGTGGTTGGCGTTGAGAGAGTCCGCTCGACACTGTCGATTGCAGACGTGAAGGATTTATAGACGAGGACCTGCGGGATTGGTTTCATGTCGGAGCCTTGCGCTGACTGCCTGCGGTCGGCCAGAGAGATGGACAGCACTGCTCGCACCATGGCGAGATCGAGAGGCGGAATGACATCTGTGACACGTCCAAGCGGGACCATCGATATCTTCTTGAAAAGTGCCAGTATGCTAGGCGCATGGAGGAAAGGGTAGGCCGGATGCCAGTTGTCGAAGTAGCTCTGAGACCATTGTATGAGACTGCTGAACAACACGTGCGAGCCATCATGCTCAGCACAGTAGACTTCATGCGGTTGCCAAAGAGTTTTCGCGCTCGGGCTGCTGCTTGTATCAGGCAGTTGGTCCTCTTCTCCCGGTACCAGGTTGTGATCGGGCGACTGCTCTGGCGAAGCAGCTCTGGATTTCTCTGCCTCGACTGCGCTGTACACCGATCGGATGAAGTGGATGCCACTGGCACTGCCCACGAAGCTTGCAGCATCACTCTGGGGCCGCCATCTCATTAGACCGATTTCGCGATGCCGGCCCTGCGCGGTGGATGGAAGACTCAGTCGGACTCTCTTTTGCGGCGGCTCGCTGTCGCTGGGGTAAGTGCTGTCGCCGGTATGGACCTCTGAGCTGGACGCCATTCTCCCAGGATCCTAGGGCTTCCTCCACCGTGATGAAGTCGTGCGAAAGTGGCGAGCTGGACGATGGCTAACCGGTCTCGCCGGTTGTATACCAAGACGTTCGGATACCTCAAAACGCGCTAAGATCCACTTTCAGAGACACATGGGCGGACGAACAATGCGCGATTCTTCCCTTCCGATGTTGCCCGCACTGCGATGTCGCGGTTCACACCACTCTGGCCATGCGCACTGGCAGAATCGCTATTGTGTAGTCCACAACCCGCTTATAATCGTCAATGGGCTTCAATCAGACAGCGGGCGAAGTAGGGTTTTGGAGGATGCTTTGCCAAAAGCGGGAAGAGAGCTGGAGGAAAGGTTTGTCCGGGCCAGCGGATGCTCATTTGGCCGGCGGTGCTTGAAGTGTATCTCTCGAGAGCAACACAACAACTATATATCATGGACCTGCTGGTACCTGTACCGCACTGGAAGAAGAGCATTATCAAATCCATAACAATAAGCATCGTTTCTGTCTCCTTCACATAATTGCATTGAGAGAGCTCGTCGGACTTTGAACATCCCCATTCGCCACGCACAATCAAGGAGATAGACGAACATGTCTCCCCACGCTCTCAAACCCTACAGCATCGCCTGCATGCCGGCCGACGGCATTGGACCGGAAGTCATCGACGCCGGCGTGCAGGTCCTCAAAACCCTGTCCGCCGCCGCGGGCACGTTCGAATTGGACTTCACAGACTACGACTGGAGCTCGGAAACGTACAAGAAGACCGGCAAATACATCCCCGACGGCGGGCTCGAGGAACTCAAGAAGCACGACGCCATCCTTTTCGGAGCCGTGGGTGCCCCAGATGTCCCCGATCACCTGTCTCTCTGGGGTCTGCGGTTGGCAATCTGCCAGCCATTCCAGCAATACGCAAACGTCAGGCCTACCAAGATTCTGAGAGGTACTGAGTCTCCTCTACGCAAAGCGAACGCAGGGGACTTGGACTGGGTGATTGTCCGTGAGAACTCAGAGGGCGAGTACGCCGGCCAAGGTGGTAGGTCGCACCGCGGCTGCCCCTGGGAGACCGCCACAGAGGTATCGATCTTCACCCGCGCCGCGGTCGAGAGGGTCATCCGGTTCGCATTCGAGACGGCGCAGAAGCGGCCCAAGAAGCACCTCACTGTCGTGACGAAGAGCAACGCCCAGCGCAACGGCATGGTGATGTGGGACGAGATCGCGCAGGAGGTGGCGCGCGACTTCCCCGACGTGCACGTCGACAAGATGCTCGTGGACGCCATGACGTGCCGCATGGTGCTGCAGCCGCGCAGCCTCGACACCATCGTCGCTACCAACCTGCACGCGGACATCTTGTCCGATCTCGCCGCGGCGCTGGCGGGCAGTATTGGAATCGCTCCGACGTCGAATCTGGACCCGACCAGGAAACACCCGAGCATGTTCGAGCCCATTCACGGTTCCGCGTTCGACATCACAGGCAAAGGCGTGGCCAACCCCGTGGGCACTTTCTGGACCGCGGCTGAGATGCTGAGATGGCTGGGCGAGGAGGACGCGGCTGACAGGCTGATGGAATGCATCGAGAAGGTGTGTGAGAAGAAGATTTCCACGCGCGACCTGGGCGGTGAGGCGACTACGAAGGAGGTCACGCACGCGGTGTGCGAGGAGATCAAGCAGGCGTACAAGGCTTCTTCGTGAGCTTCTTGTTGTGTATTTCTCCGTTGGAGCCTACCTGTGAACTGGAAGATCGTGGCTCGAGAGAAGAGTGTTTCGATGGAGATACCTTAAAAGAGTATAAATGAGCTTATGTCACTTCGATAACTTATCTCGTGTCTCTCTGTCGGGATCTATAAAATTGAAAGATAGCAGCTCAACAGAAGAATGTTTGATGAGAGATAGCTCTGAGTGTGATAAAGCTATCTCACGTCCCTCTTAGTATATACCTCTGGAGTGGAGGACATCAGCTCGAGAGAAGAGTTTCTGCAGGACATAGCTTCGAGTGAGTCGAATTTTCTTAGATGGCGTTGGTTGCTTGTTTTTCTCTCTCTTCTAGGGCTTGCTAAGCATACGAGATACAAGAGTTCACATTTTTAGAAATGGCAATAGCTGCCTGCATACCTAGTGCGTTGGCGGATTTTCTCGTCACAGACACAAGCTATTACGAATTTCTTGGAGTGTCGCCGAACTGCGGCGTGTGCATGATTCACAAAGACAAAAAAAAAGTCAAGAATGCTGATGCCTGCGCGTGAGACATGTCACTTTTGTGCTCTCAGCCAGGGGATTCCCTACACGTGCTATTGGGATTTTGATCAATACGGTGCAAGGTGGTTGGGATGAGAGACGTTTTCTACGACTATATATTCTCCTGAACGCATGGTCCTTCGCTGGCAAGAGAGAGAATCGTCCACCATCACATTTCCGAAATTTCATATATATCACCGTCCAAATATAGCGATGTCTTGGAAGCGGTCAAACGATCTGCCCTGATCTGCCCTGCGAACATGTCTCGATTGCCACGCGCAGGGCGGAGTCATGGGCGCGCGCCGCGCGCGGGTTTTCTCTCTTCTGTGAAGATCGGGCGATGCTGCTGAGGTTCGGGTGGGAAATCCTTGAGGGCCGTGGCGCAGCGTGAGACAACCGGGCGATTCCTGTTCCTGTTCCTGGCAAGCCGCAGTCGCCGAGGCCGCTCTGGTGGTTTCATCAATTCTTGCGTGAGGTGGACTGGATTATTATGTGTTATTTGCAAATCGCTTGTGGTAGCAGTTGAGTGTCATGTCATCCACGATGGAAGTCAGCCGGCAGTCCTAGCTGTGGCAACGATCTCAACAAGACGAGCACTTTCTATTCTTATTGACAGTGCAGTAGCACGATAATAATCATCATCACGCCTCAGCAGATCATCGGCCCAAGCTTCGTGTGCGACTGCAAAGCCCGTGGCTCGTTGAACGCGATAGCCGCAGACAAGGTAGTCAGCTCCGACAGGCTCAGGCTCAGCTCCAGCAAGAGAAGATACGCGAAGGATCTAGCCAGTCTCGCCATGGTCGGCAACACATTCGGAATTAGAACAAGGCCACGCACGCAAAGTGATGAGCTTCCACTGCGCAGTAACCACGGCCAACAGGCTCGACAGGGTATCATTGGCTGATGCTGCCCACCATTTTGCGCAACGCCTCGCACGCCACCCACGGCCACCCATCCTCTGTGCGCCGGGCGAGAAGCGTCTGCGGTGGTCTACTCCTCAACGCTAACCCATGGGGGCAGTCCTGCCCTGGCCCATGTAGAGTCGTTGCTAGTAAACTCGTATGGGCCATGCCACCACACAGACGACGCATGTCGTATGCCCCCAAAACTCAATCCGGTGTGGGAGGACGCGTTGACCTTCTCATCGCCCGGTTTGCGCTGTCTGGCTGTCTGCCTGTTTTGCGGCTCCCCCGAAAGGGCTGATATTAATTGCCAGGACTATATCAACGGCTTTCTTCAATACATCCACTTCTCCTGCTCTATCGCCTTTCTTAACTCGTCTCTGTCCTCTCTCACTCACACTCTCACACTTCACTGTCGTTTGTCGGTCGATCAATCAATCAACTCAAGAGTCCTTCGTTACAAGCATTTACTTGCCCAGTACACCACTCTCAACACCAAACAACACAGTCAAAATGAAGTACTCTATCATGGCTCTTCCCGCCATTGCGGCCGCCGTCTCTGCCCAGGACCTGTATGTTCTCACCCAAGTTGCTGATCCAAAACAAGAAAACAAATCACTAACACCACCCTCCAGCAACTCCATCCTCCAGGTCCTCCAGACCGCCCTCCCCTCCTCCCTCGTCTCCGAGGCCCTCACCAACTCCGCCGCCGTCGAGAGCGAGATCGCCTCGCAGTTCGCCGCCGGCGAGACTCCCGGCTGGTTCTCCGCCCTCCCTACCGACGTGCAAGGCTACCTCAACCCGACCGACGCCGCCGGCGTCTCCTCCCTCCTCGGCGCCTCTTCCACCCTCTCCTCCGTCGCCGCAAACCTCACCAGCAGCCCTGTGACCGCCGCCCCCACCGTCCTCGGCACCGGCACTCTCCTGCCCGGCGGTTCCAACGGCACTGTTATCTCAGGCGGCAACGGCACCGCTGTCGGCGGCGGCAACAACACTTCTCTCTCCACCTCCGCTTCTCTCTCCGCTTCCACCACTTCCAACGGCGGCGCGGACGAGACCGGCTCTTCCACCAGCTCTGGCGCGGACGCTTCTTCCACCGACTCTGCTGACTCCGGCGCTTCCATCGTCACCGGCATGCTCGGCATGAGCCTTGCTGGTGCCGTCGGTGTTGTCGGTGTTCTCGCTCTGTAAGCGAGTTTATCGTTCTCGTCGATCACAAGGATTTCTCATAATTTCTTCTTCTCAACCGTATGACTGGATCTCTGGTCGTTCGATTTTCTTATTACCTCTCTCGTATTGGCATGATTGAGGCGTCTGTTGGAAACGGGATTTCGTTGTTTGTATCAGCAGCAACAACGACCAAAAAGGGAAAAATGCACACGCAGTTCGTGGGCCTTTTGGTGTACAGTTTCAGAAGCCTTACCATGCGACCACCTTGATCTGGAAGGAAGCAGGGTGGTTTGGTTTTTGGTTGCATCCTCTCTTCCTCGGCCCTCGATCATAGAAAAATAATTATCCTTTTAATTAATGTCTTGTAACGAATATTCTTATCGCTTCTCTTCTTGGAGCTCTTTTACCCTCCATTCGACTTGCATGTGCACCTGTTCTGTTTTGTCGTACTGCACAGTATTCAGGTCGATACTTGTCTTTCACCACAATATACATGATTCCACTATGAATTGATTCATCCTTCTGTGCAACGAAGCATTTGTGTGCCCTGCCCTACCAATCTCTGTAACATATGGAGAAGTTGTCGATTGGGCATTGTCGGGTTGCTGGGACTCGTTCCTGTTCATCTATCTTCATACCTGTTATCTTGGGCAGAAGTCGTGCACACACAACTCCACCCTATCCTGCATTCTCACGTGAGTACACGACGCGACTCTCACCACCAATTCTCAGTAACGCTGGCGCCATCAACCCGATTCCATTCTTACACAGTCAGCATCAACAGCAGTGCCAGAACGAGGCGCAAATGGGCGTGCGGGGGAGCCGAAAGAGAGCTCATGGCGAACGCAGAAAGGACTACTAGTGGTATGCAAGATGCGATCCGCCTGTAAGCCAGGGAAACCTTATGTGAGATTGATGACGGAGTTTGCATGTGCTTGTAGGCGGACTGATTGGAGAGGTTCCTACAGTGATGGCTTTTTGATTTGATGGACGTCCGTCGTTCTATCGAATTATCGCTGTGGGATCGCATGGGAAGCGAGTCTTTGGTCTTATCGTGTCTGTTTGCCAAGAGGTGAAGCGAGCGAGTTGGAAATACAAGGCGAGATGCGTCGCGGACGTGCTGGCTGCTGCTAATAATTAATTAACACAGACGACAGATCCTCTTCGCTACGGGCTATAGATAGGCCAGGAGATGTTACCTCGAAAGCCTGGCCATGCCTAGCAGGCCTAGGAACATTGACGATAACATCTCACTGGAATGGCTTGTATAAATACTGGCACTGGCAGCATTCCAGCACTTCCAAGAAAAACAACCATCATCGTCAATATACTGGCCCCTCCCTGCAAGACCAAGATGGTCAATATATAATTTCCCATGCGAGCCATCACATTTCGCCATGCGCCCGCACTCGCACCAGCATGGGGAGCATGTGCAAATGGCGCAAACACAACGGATCTGCATACAATAGAACTGGCAAGGCCACGCAATAATCACAAACTTCTCGCTCTGCCATGACCAGTATGTTGTGCATGCGCGCAGATGGATTTGGCGTGCTGCACTACACCGGCATGAGATGAGGGACCATACAGAAATGAAGATGAGAAGAGGCCTTATCCAATGATCGTGAGGCGCCTTTCGCTGGAAGATCTCAGGGAAAACCCCCTTTGCCGCCCTTTTGCCCTTCGGTCTTTGGCATTCTGATTGTTTGGCATATTTGGCGCGCGCTACTCGCTGGTTAGATCGTCCTTAGCCTCTGGTTCCTGCAGCCGGTCCGCAGTGCTTAGTCCCTTGGTCTGCCCCTTTGAAGGCTGATCCGCGCTTCCCGCCTCCTCTCTACCAGCTAATCATCATCCACAGACAACATACCAGTGTTGTTATTCCGCGAGGCATACACGTGCAAGCGCGCGAACTCCCATCTATAATCCCATATCGTTATTGCATATACGTACATCTATAGAAATTACCGCGAGCGCTTGTGGAAGGACTGCATCAGGACGCGCCTGTCTGTTTGGCTGATAGAGCCAGGCGCCATCTCATCCTATCACCAATACTAGCCTGCCTCTGCCTCCTGGACAAGACAGTACGACTCGTCGTCTTACTCGCCCGGCTAGGTCCAGCGAAGTATAGACTCTCTCTACCCGATCCACCACCGCCGATTCCCATCTCCAGAAGAGGGTCTCACTCTCCCACACACCCTTCTCGCCCTGTGCGCTGAGCAGACATCGCGCTCCTCCTGCTAAAAAGCACGCGCCTGGCGGTAGCACTCTGAAGCGCCGCCCTCCCTTCAACCGTCGTTGCCAATCCCATAGCCAATCTTTCCTCTTCCGGCCTACGCCTCTCCCTTTTGCTGACGAGGCTATGGCCAGGGCTGGCGACTTGCTCTGATCGAACCTCTCGCTTGTCTTGCTTCGCTCCTCTAGCCTGGCTGCCGTATCTTGTGAGGAGACAACGGTTCACATTGGCACCACCTCCCCCCCTCGCCCCAAAACAGCCATGGCTCGCTCCTCCGTTTCGTCCTTTGCGGACGACTATTACAACTACGCCTCTGACGCCCAGTCCGACGACTCTTACCACGTCAAACCGGACAGCTTCCCCTTGCCGCCCAAATCGGTACCGCAATCACATCCGCAGCCCGGCGTGAAGAAGCAGACCTCCCTGGCGCAGATCAGCGTCCCCTCCTTCTCGGCCTTCCGGTCTCAGACATCGGGCATACCCATTACAGCCACCAGGAACCGCGGTTCACTTCTTCCCTCGCCGCGTCCGACCTCATTCTCCGCCGCCGAGCAGGCCTCTCCTCGCATCGCCGAACCGGCCTCAAGACCACTCTCCTTGGACAGTCCTCTCCCGCGCCATCCCAGTGGTCTCGCATACATCCTCACTCCACCATTGACTACCGAGACGGTGGGGAAACGTGAAAGGTGTGTTGGACATTCAATGTGCTGTCACCTCCCTCGTCACAAGTGCTGACCATTCCTACCAGGACTTCATATGCTCAACCGCCTCGCGCGCATGATCGATCCGAATCCATAGACTCGCGCCTGGCTCGCACCGAGTCCGTCTCCTCACGACGTACATCGCGACGCTCAAGCATCCCTATACACGAGAAGTATGCTCACGAGCAGAACACCCCGCTCGCACCGCAAACATCACACGCCGATACCGATACACATTCGCAATATTCCTTGGGAGACCACGACGGTCACGAAGACGCACACATGATAGACGAGAAGCCAGCTGTGAATCTGCAGCTGGAAGGAGTACAACGCACACGCTCAGACGATAGCCTCCTGTCAGAGAAGCGACCCAAGTCCCCCAGCAGGCTGGGCGCACTGTTTGGTTGGAAGTCATCTCCTACGAAATCAGGCACAGAGTCCCCGACGACGACGTTCTCAGACCGCTCATCATCACCCGTACCCTCACCGCGATACCAAAAACCTTTACCCATGGAGCCCGGTTCGCGACTCACACCCGACGGCTTGGACTTTGGCAAAGCCCAGGCATCATACTTTGACCAGCCCACCACGCCTATATACCTCAACTCCTCCGAGAGCAATGCACACGTGCAAGAGCTGGAGCGGGAGCTTTCCCAGGTCAGCGAAGAGCTGGCCGGCTCCATCCGCAGAGAGATGGAGTTGGAAGATGAGCTGGAAAGGCTGAGGCTGGAGGCGCCCACCATTCCTTCCTCAGATGCAGGCCGTAGGAGTAGCGATTACTTCTCTGACTCTGGGGCAAGCTCGACAAAGTTCCCCATTTCGGACCCTGATGCAAAGATCGAGGAGGTGGAAAGATTACGGAGGAAGGCGGAACAAGATAAGGCGCAGGTGATGGCCGACAATGCGCAACGATTGCAGACCGAAATGACGAAGAGAAGGGAGTTGGAGCTGCTGGTTGAAAGCCTCCAGGAGCAATTAGAGGACAAGTCACGCAATGAGGACGAACGTCTGGTGTTGTCCGAAAAGGTCACGGAGCTGGAGACTTCGCTCGACGAAACCAAGCGACGCCTGGTCGACGAGAAGAAGGCTAAGAATAACTTCGAGGACTTGTACAGCGCTACCAGGGAAGAGCTCGAGCAGCAGAGGAATGAGCGCGACAACCTCAGAGACGAGATTCTGCCGCGCATGAAGGAACGTCTTGATGGGTTGGAATCTCAGGCTTCGGATCACCAGGCTCTTTTGTATGAGAACACGCGTATGGCGCAGGAGTTGAACGCTCTGAAGCAAGAGCAGAGCCTGTTTTTCGAATCGCAACGCATGAGCCAGCAAGCTGGCAGTGGCGGTCCCTCCATGTTCGACATGATCGCGGAGGAGAACGACATTGTATCTCCCATTATCGGAGGTCCTCCCAGAGCCGGTCTTTCGAGATCGAGCTCCCTGGCTCGCAGCACTAGCAAGACTCGTGGTGGATCCATGAACCGTTCTGATTCGGTCAAGGGCCGTGAGGGCGGTAGGCAGCGCTCCGGCTCTAGTGGCCCTCTCAGCCTCGAGGCTCAGAAGGAGATTGAGGACCAGCGCGATGCGCTTCACAAGGCTCTCAAGCTGCTCATTAGCAGATACGAGAAACAGAACAAGGATCACCAGCTCGCCATCAAGAAGCTCAACAAGGAGAAGAAGGCTGCCGATTTGCGAGCTGCCGATGTCTCCCCGAAGCGGTCGCAGTACACGCGCGAGGTGACTTTCCTGAAGGAAGAGGTCACTGTTCTTCGCAAGCGTACTGAGGATGCACTTGAGCAGAAGTGGGAGTACGAGAAGGGTCTTTCTGGTATCAAGATGGACCTCGACCGCGCCGAGCAAGAGACTAGGGGTCTTCGCCACCTGCTCTCAGAACAGGATATCGTCGTCACCAGCCCTCAGGCCCCCGCCGACCCGGCTCAGGACCAGCTGTCTTTCAGCATCTCCACGGCCAAATCTGAGCGTGATTACGCCCGCCGCATGGCTGAGGCTTTCCGACAGCGTGCCCTGAACCTGCAAGAGACCTGCAGTGCCGATTCTTCCGACGACCAGCAGCCTCCTGCCGTCGCAAAGCTCTTCGATTCCGCTAACAGCATGGATGAGCTTGCCGAACAGCTCGATGGCCAAGTGCGCGCCAACTCCGACCTGCGTTGCCGCCTGACAGAGGCGGTCGAGAAGGGCGAGCGCGAACAGAGGGAATCTACCAGACAAGTCGAGGAGATGCAGAAGCGCCTCGCCGCCCTGGAAGACTCCGTCCTGGCCGCCGCAGCCCACAGCGAGACCACCCTCTCCACCCACGAATGCGAAGTCCGCCGTCTGGAAGAAGCCTCCTCGCCCAGCCTCAAGCGCCTGCAAGTCTCCGTCCCCGACCAACCCAAAGCCAACCAGTCCTCGCCCGCGGTGAAATTCGCCCAGAGCCCCCGCCTCCCTTCCTCCGCCAAGCGTCTCGCCGACATCTCCTCCGCGGCCTCTCTGCAGGAGGCTTCCAAGACGCAGAACCTCGAGCGTCAAGTGCGCGACATGGAATTCACGCTGCGCGAGGCTGACGCCGAAATGCAGCGCGTCCTGCAGCGCGTGCAGAGGAGTCAGGAAGAGGTCGCGGAGCTCACTAGCGAGCGCGACCGCGCTGTTGGCGACCTCAGACGTCTCAAGGCCATGATTGCCGAGGAGGAGATGAAGGCTGATGCTGTTGCTTAAGAGCTTTTGCATTGGCTTTCTCTCTTTACGACTATCCTTCGTGAAGGATAAGCACTAATCTTTTCGTATCTGTTCTTTTCTCTTCTTCTTCTTCTCTCGATATTACCATTTTTCATCGACTGAACGGCTTGGATGGCTATTTTGATTATCGTTACTATTACCACCTACCTTGTCTTGTTTTCTGCATCGCACTAGACGGGGGAAAACATGGAAACCAAGCGGCCATGCATTCGACGCAAATCTTGCATCTCTTTTTTCATTTTATCAAAATCGCGCATCTATTGAGAAGATGACGCCGGAGTTTTTCTTCTTTACATCATCTACTTACTTACTTAGACCACCACCTCTTTCTCCAAACTAGTCCTGATTCCTCTCACTTGGATTTGGATTTGTTGGAAAAGACAAGGCCGAACAGCGGCGCGCGCGAGAGAGTTATTATTACTATTATTATAGAAAGAACGGATACCCGGCACGGATACAGACTATTTTCTCTTCTTTCTTCTTCTTCTTCTTTTCGGTCAACTTGTGGTTGACTTGATTAGCTACTATCTACTAGACTTTATATTGAATGTTGTTCACTTTCGATTTACCTTTCCGCTGCCTCTGTCTTTCGTCTCCCCCTCTACTACTCGATATCGCTATCTTGTGCTTTCCTTCTCTGGCAGGGTGAGCTCCTCTCATTCTCCTTTTTCTCTGCTCGGATCAAGACTACTAGGGAGATGACGATGGGAATTTACGTATGTGGACATCGAGCCTTGTCCAACATCAGCTGTCAGTTTCATCTCGACTTCCTCCTCTCTCGTATGAAAGGTACCGGGTATGCGTGAATTGCATGCATTTCGAATTCCAGTTGAATGCACATGGACGAAGACCGCTAGTAAGAGAAATATCTAAACAACTTCTACAACACCCCATCCCGCCACCCCTCCTACTGCCCACTTTCTACCCCCTCCTCCCATTCCCCGTCCCCCTCCTCCGCGACGCCACACTCCCCCCACCACCCACAGCTCCGCCGGAAATCTGCCCATCCAACCCGCCACCACCACCGTCCACCCCTCCCACTCCACCGGCCGATTTCGGCGGCTTCACCCGCAGAACTTTCACCGCGTTCCCAAACGCAATCGCCACGGCGTAAGCGTCCAGAAGCGCCGCAGGGCCCGGTTTCGTGACGAAGAGGCCTGCATCGTGGTCGTAGGCGAGGTCGAGGGTTTTGAGCAGATCGGTTTCGCCCTGGCTCGCGCCTTCGCTCTCGCCGTCGTTCTTGCTTGAAGAGGGCAGGGAGAGGCTGTAGGCTTCCCAGACGTCTTCTTCGGCGGGCGGTAAGGGGCGGGGATGTTTTGGTTTTTGTTTGGGGGGTTTTGGGGGGCGGCGGTTGCGGAGGGAGGGGTGAGTGGGGGTTTTGGGTGTGGGAATTGGTTGTGGGGAGGGGGTTGGTGAGGGTTGTGGGGGTGGGCGTTTGCGGATGCCAAGGAGGGCGTGGGAGGGGAGAGCGTGCCAGGTTCCTGGACTTGAGAGGGTGGTGATGGAGGCTTTGGCGTCTTTCATGGTGTTACAGTTCGGTTTGGAGTGGTGAGTGCAAATACTGCTTGGCGAAGCTGCTGTGTCGTGGAGGGAGGACCTGCGGCTTTCCAGGACTAGGGTGTGGCTTCTGGGGCTTTCGGTTGCGAGAGCGAAGTCTTGTAGAGCCGGCGAGCCGCAGACGTCGCATAGCGTGCGCTGGCCGAGGATGAGACTTGGGGTTGGGCTGGGATTGCTGTTGACGGGTTGAAGTGATGTGACGATGGATAGGGTTTGTGCGTCGACGAAGTAGATGCCCGAGGAATTGGACGTGACGACGAGAAGGTTGTCGTCGTTGCTTGAACATGGCTTGATGGCAACGGCACCAGAGATGTCTTTCAATAAAAGAGGCCGAGGGTCATTCGTCGTGGATATTGTCCACTCGCCGTTCGCAAACGTAAAGCACTCCATGCGTGGTTCTTCCGAAACAGTGAAGAGGCGCTTTTGGCCCTCCAGCTTGATGATAGATGAGCCCAGCAGTGGTCGTTCCGAAAGAGTTGCGATTGACGGTGCTGTTGTATGATCGAGAGACACATTGGCGCCCCGGCCACCGGAGGTCAGCAGAATAAAGAACTGTTGGAGTCCCTGTTCTGTCTGCATGTTCTCGAAAGCAAACATGACTGGTGGGTGATCATCCGGATAGCGGAACGAACAGTCGAGGAATCTGCGCGTTACGCGTGAGAAGATGAGGACTTCATCGTTAGCGCAGTGGAAAGCTAGCAGCTCGCCACTGTAGTCGATCGCTATATTGTGAACAGGCCAGGTGAGCCTTGTATTTAGCTCGGCGGTCAGATTGTCGACAAGATACATGGATTGTACCCGTTCGTAGATGGATGCTGCTATCGACCGATCAAGCCCGAGAGTCAGAAAATGGCCTTGCTTTGTGCTGGCCACTTTGACGACATCCAGTCTGTGCGGAAGTTCGATGTGCTGTACACTCAAGCCGTCCTCAGTTCGATCTTCTGCCTGTGCCGAAGAATCTGATGCCTCGTTCCAGAGAAGGAAGTTCATCAAGACAGCTACAAAGGCCACGACGAAGACCACAACGACGGCAAAAGGGTAGAAGTGATGGAAGGCAAACCCACGCAAAGCACTTGTTATGGCCTCCATGCCTTGTGGTACGCCAGTACGGTCAGCTCCAGAAAGAACGACGATGAGCGGAGAGAAGATTCGTATGACCAGGTTATGTGCACCGGGTTTTACTAGGCGCATGACCTCTTGCGCCGTGCCGAAATCTTGCATCCGAATCCATTCGCCAGGGGTGAGAGTTGCATTCATTGGTGGCGAAGAAAATGATTCGTACTCCGTTAGGTCTTCGGTATTGTGCCCAACAAAAAGGCCTAGAAGATGGCGGAATTTCATGGCGGTCTCTTTTCTCTCGAAGAAGTGGTAGTTGAGAGACAGAATGAACGTGGTAGTGACCGCAGAACCTGCCATTCGAGTGCTGAAGGGTACACGGCCGTGCATGAGGGCATCAAACCACGTGCCACTTGCGGGTGATGTCCGCTTCTTCTGAGTTGCTTGATTGGAACGCGCGATGGAATCCTGCAGCTCCAGGCGGCGGATATCGACGTTCAAAACAGCAACGAAAAACGTGAGTAGGAAAAACGAGTCGAAAAGAGTGGCA
>MSJI02000622.1:0-67619 GCA_001931905.2 Cladosporium sp. IMV 00045 | reverse complement strand
GGTTGGTGTTGTTGTTATTGTTCAGAGCTTGGAAGGAGTCGGTGGGTAAGAGAGAGGAGTCGGCGAAGGATTGAGTGTAAGGCGGGTGCGGCGAGGCGGAGGGCGTGTGTCTTAAATGGGCGGCATTGTTGGCCGACGGCGAGCGGCCACGCGAGTTCGGATCCATGGTGGGTTATGGGAGCGCAGAGCAACGGAGGTGCAGGTGGGCAGTGGGCGGAGCGCGGACGGGTGAGGTAGAGCAGTGAGGCTGATGCTATCCTTGGAGCCTGGGGAGACGAAGCGCGCGAGAGGTTTAGGGACAGACAGGTCAAGGATGACAGAGCGAGCAGAAGGTTTGGGCCAGTCGGTTTGGCGCTAAGGCGAGAGGTGGTGAAAGCTGAAGGAGGGCGCAGCAAGAGGCTGCTGCAAGCCAATGTGCGCACCAGTCAAGAGAGGGAGAGGTGGTGATGATGATGTGTGTGCTGTGTGTGTGTCGCAGCCGCGAAGGATTGCGTCTAAGCAAGAAGCGTACAGGGTAACGTGACAGGCCTGCCTTGCAAGAGCGGGAGGTGAGACGGTAGAGGAGAGAGGCAGCGCAAAGCAGCGCGCAGGCTGCAGCAGTTCGGGTGCAGTTAGTGAAGGAGGCGCAGCACGCAGCCAGGACGTTGTTGTGCCGTGTGTGTGGTCGGTGAGGTGTTCGCCGGTGTGGAGATGGTGGAGGTCTGTCTGTAGCAGTTACAGCACTTGTAACTCACAGTAGTGCTTCTTTGCCGGTCGGCACGGCCAGTGGACCGACGAGTTGGGTTGCAGCTTAGGAGCAAAAGTATGCTCTGTTCTTCTTCTGCCCTTGGTGTATGACGATCAGCTACGTTCAGCTCTCTGGACGATGTCTCTCTCCGTCCGTGAATGAGGGACGATACTGCTATCAGGCACGCAAGAGAAGCCACGAGATGGAAGTCTCCCGACACAGCCCGATCATGCGACCGATACGGTGTACAGATTGAAGATGCGCGACGGGCAGGAGTGGAGTGATTGATTTGGGTGGTTGATTATTATTTCGTGAATCATCATCATCATCGTCGCAAAAAGCGCCCATGCACACCCTAGCACCACCCTAGCACCAACTGCCCAAACATAGCCCCGAAATAATCAGAGCCCCACCATTGCTGCATGGCCTTTTTCGGTTGGCGGTTAGCTGATGCTCCTGCAAGCGAGTCAAGCCCTCATCCAGTTCATCTCACCGGATTTCGTCTGATCTTGTTTGTGATTGATTGAACGAGGAAGGGAGATGGAAGGTGAAGCTAGTAGGAAACCAATTGAATAGACAAGAACCTGTTAAAACAGTAAATGACCTGTATAACCATTCGGTATGACCAGAGAAGAGTCTCATGGAAGCCATCAAGATAAGATAAGAACCCCCTCTACCCAGCCCGATCAACCACCGAAACTTCAGCAATATCATCAAACGTCACAACACATCAACCACATCACTTCATGTGCAACAATAATGCCAAACCCAACCCGTGCCGTTCAAGCCACGGAGAACTCCCAGCCTCAATCACGAAACGCAGAACCCAGCGCGTGTTTCCTGCCGTGCTTGCCTTTTTCTCTCTTGCACAGCCTCCTTTCCCAAATCCTCCCCCCACTAACGCAAGTCATCAGCCTGGCAAAAACCCAATCAACACTCCATCAACGCCAGGCACATGCCGTCCGTAAACGTCTCGTGAAACCACGCATGCTCGGCACGGCATGGAATGTCAAGCACAGCCACGAAAAAAGCAACTGGAAGCAATAACCTTCCATCATCAACACTAAGGTAACTAGAATCCCGGCCCGCCAGGTACAACTTGATCACAAGCACACGATAACGTGTTATGTCACGGCATGCCACGCCGCTACGCCTTACGAGGCTCTCCCCTCGACGAGCCTCGCGTACCTGGACCTGACTAATGAGTGGATTGATTGCCTTTGGTGGTCCTCATGTGCTTATCACTAATGCCCATACGGCAATCACCTTCCTAGCGTCCTTCGATGGATCTTCTCGAAGGCCTCTTACCGCCAGGCACACGCATGGTGATGTGGCCGAGAGATCCGACATAGCCACCTTTCGCGGATACAACCATTGGCGATCTCGAGAAGGCAGATCTCTCTGACTTGATGAGGCCGTGCTACCTACCGCCCTACCGGGCCTCGCGTGTCTGCCTGTCTGCCTTCTCTCCCATTTCTGTGGCTTGTTCGCCATTAACTGACTCACCAATCTTCCCTCCTGCGTCTACGTACTGTTTAGTGCTCCCTTCCATACGCCTTCTCGAACATCCTCAAGTCCCGACTACCCGGCTGGGCTTAGGCAGGTTTTGTCTCGTCATCCACGCAAGGACGAGGCGAGCTAAAGACTAAGGATTATAGTACTGTAGGTACCGTGCCGGGACTTGAGGCTTTCTTCCTTGTGAGTTAGTTTGGAGTTGGCCTCGCGGCCTCGTGCGTTTCATCATTTTCGTTTTGTGCCCGGTGAGGCCACGGAGGCTGTGCAACGTGCTGGTATGGAAGGTATGTACGGAAGATGTCATGTGAGGGAAGATGGGCATGTTGATCAGCTGATTTGGTTTTTGACTTGAATTGATCTCTTTGCCTTATGTTGCCTTGTCTTGCTTTGTCAGGATTGGGTTTTATCTGTGTGGATTTTGTACTGTCCGTATGTACCTCACTCACGCACACAAACACGGGGTGAATCTCAGGCCATGCGGTTCTGCGTGTTGCTTCGCAAATGTGTGACCCTCACAGTCACCTTCCCGCCTTGCCATCCCCATCCCATGATCACCGTAAACACCGCACAACAACATCCCCCCTCCTCCTCCAATCATCATGCCAATGCGAATTGAACCCCCTCCAACACTCTTCATACCTCGTTCCTTCCAACACGGCATTCATGACTGGCTCCAAATGCTCGAAGAAAACCAAATACTCCGGCCAAGGTCTTCTCCCATTCTGCTCCACCTCCCCACCATCCAACTCCAGAGGTGAATCGACAAAAACACTCTTCCTGTCTTGCATATTCCCATCAATCCACCCCCCAGGATGCATGTAGAACACATCCGCCTCATCCAAATACCCCTCCCTCTCCCCCCTCGGCACATCCACCGGCGGCTCACACGTCAACGCCCAAGCGTCAATCTCCGCATGCACCAAATGGCTCCGCCAAGGTGTACTATGGCAAGGCATGAGAAACGCCACCGACGTGTTCCTTGCACCCCCCGCCTCCGTCTCCGCTTCATGCCGCAGCCAGTGCGTCACGTCGACCACGCCGCGCTGGTGCACGGTGCTGACGTAGGCGGCCAGGAGGACGTTGAAAGTCACTCCTAAGAGGAGGAGGAGGAGTTTGAGGTGCGAGCGGGGGAGAGGGAAGGGGGAGAAGAATTCCGCGAGGGGGCGGGCGGCGAGGAGGTGGAGTATGGGGAGGAGGGGGGTGATGAAGCGGGTTTCTTTGTGGGCTATTAGGCTAAATGCCAGGGTGGTGGTTGTGACGGCGAGGGCGAGGATGTGCAGGGTTTGGCGTTGGACAAAGCCTGGGAGGTGGGGGCGGTCGGGGCGCGGGCGCAGGGCTTGGAAGAGGCCGAGGGCGGCGAAGGGGAGGGCCGTGGTCAGGAGGAGGGGGAGGCCTTCCGTGAAGTAGTAGTCGGGTCTGTTTTGGCCGTAGAAGATGGCGAGGTCTTGCATGATGTTTAGGTAGAGGAAGCGCAGGGGTGGGATGGTCCATCGGTTGTAGAAGTGGCCGTCGACGAGGAGGGAGATTGTGAGGATGATGGAGCTGGAAGGCTCGTTAGAGGTTTATGCGAAAGGAGTCATGGGGACTGGGAGGGATGATACCCAACAACGACCGCATTGCGCAAGAGAACAAAACTCCTCGCCGCGTTGCTGTAACGAATCACAATGGCGGAGGCGATAGTAGCCCAGATGATAATGTTCGTCGGTCGCAGAATGCAAGCCAGCGCTGCTGCTGCGAGGGCAATGTGCAGCCTCCAGCTTGGTGCACTCGAATTTGATCCGCCTTCAGTTCGAGTAGTTGGATTTGAGGGTTCAACATTCTTGCCCTCTAGAAAGTCTTTAAGTCTGACGAGAGGTCAGTGATGTATCCAGACTTGTCACGAGAATTGACGTACTCAACTGAAGCGTCACCTTTGTCATTCCTCTTCGAGCTTCCGTCCGATGGTGCATTCAGGAACCACTTCCAAGGCCAGTTATAAAGAGCAAAGACCGTCAATGTCGTCTCAAACGAGTTCGCGAACGTCCTCGTCGACGTGAAGAACTGCCATGGGCTGAAGATCGTAAGAAGTAGCTACAAGGGTCGGGAATCAGCGCAATGTCATCGATGAAAGCCATCCCACACTTACCGTTGCCGTCGCTGCAGAGCTACTTGCTCCATAAACCGTCTGACCCAGCCTCCACGTGTAGAAATCCACGCCAGCCGCAAAAACCGCCTGCGCAATCTTGGGAGCAATGAGCAGATGTTCAGCTCTGCCGGCCCGACCAGCGCCCTCGAGAGTCGACATAGCATCAGTGACCTTGTATACCAAAGCGAAGATCCAAGGATGTAGCGCTGTACGCAGGCCTTCGCGCCATTCCTGAGGGTCAGTCAGATAGGTGTTTTGTACGTGTAGAATTCAATATGACAAACCCAAGTACTCCATGCGCCGCTGTCAGCGCCAAATGCAATACGCCATGCGGGCTCGAGTGATTGAAAGTACTCGTCTGGCTGGAAGAACGTCTTGATGCTCAGTGCATTGACGATGCGGAATGCGAGCAGGAGTCCGAAGACGATGAGCCCCGAAGGGTCTCCTCGTGGCGAGCTCATCTTCTAGGTACCGATTTGGACACAACTGTGACGAGTTGCTTCATCTAGTGTAGGTTGTTCGGTGATGGCACATGGTTTGATTGGCATGTTGAGATCCGTTCGATTGGTTTGATCCACGTCGTGAAGTCGTTAGCTGCCAAGCCAGCTCAGACCTCCCTTGTCGGACTTCACAACATCCCAACAAAGGACAATCTTGTCCTGAACGTGCTCACGAATAATCAACCAGTCCTGATGACTTCGAAACGATTTCTTAAAAATTCAGCGCCCCATGTTTGATTCGGCATGCTTTCAAATTGCATCTCAAGCGACCGTTTCGTTAGATACCTATAGCCTACACATACCACGCTGAATGCGAGACGAGCCCTCTCTCCCAAAAGCGACATCAACAAAGTGAACAGTGCCATAGATCCAGGAAATACTCCTGAATCAGCCAATTTATCGTCAGGAAAAACTTCTAGTTCATTATGTGCTGAGGCATTGGTTTACTCAACCCGGCACACCTTCATCTTCCAGGCGTCCACAAGAAAACGAAACATCGTTGTCAAAATTCGCTAAAACGTTAGCAGCTTACATGTAGTAGCCAGAAGCCACTCACATCCGCCGTCAAAGATAGCTCTGCTGGCCATGCTACGGTGCCAGATAGCCCATCGTAGCGCCCATTGAAAAAGACAAAAGAATATGTTGATGAGAGTGGGATTCGAACCCACGCCCTTTCGGACTAGCGATTGTTGATAATATCCGAAGACATTGCCTTAAGCTAGCGCCTTAGACCGCTCGGCCATCTCACCGTGAAATCAAGTGGATTTGCTGAGGAGACGGCAACACCACACATTATATTATTTTTTTGAAGAAAATCGCATCATTGGGTGAAAATCGATCATGCAGAACTGATACACCAACGTCGATTGATCTGACGGCCCTATTGACATACGTCTGTGCCAAGAATGGCCGGTCAACATATATTGCAATGACGCAAAGTAGTCTTGACAATGTGTTGTCGGTCTGAATACTGTCGTTTCCATCCATCAAACGGGCTGACAAGCTTGACTAGACTACTCAGCTTTCTTTCCTGACCAAAGCAATTGCTGAGGCATTCAAGCCAGACCAATGCTTGCGTCCCCATGCGAACCAGCCGATCGTGGCGGAAAGGAGGACAAGTGCATATATTGGAAGAGCGTAGTTCATGTTAGTCCCATCGACTTCATTGGTTGTTGGAAAGGGGAGGTAGATGGTGATGTATATTGTCCACACTAGAGCATAGACGTTGATGGGCACAGCCAGGGACTTGGGGAGACGCCATTCGCCGTATTGAACCCGTGCTGTTGATGTTTCGCCCAGAAGGCCAGTCAATCGAGCATGCAGCAGGCATGCTATGGCAATGATATATGAGGTGTACAGACCCAGTGAGGAAAGCGACGTGAAGGCCGAGAATGCTGTTGCGGCTGTAGAGCCGATGTTCAGGAGCGACAGTAGTGATACTATGACGATTGGGAGCCACAGGGCTCGAACCGGTACTTTGTGTTTCGGGTCGACTTTGGCGAAGTATTTTGGAAGAGCTCCATCCCGAGACCAGGCCCAGGTAATACGACCTACTGAAGCCAGCGACGCTGCCACCACGCAGTATGTAATAATGAGCAGGCCTGAAACGAGAGCATTGGCTGCTTTGGTACCAGCTATTGCTATGAACATGGGAATGATTGGGTAGCCGGATTCCAGGTATGGAGTGACGTCGCCCATCTGGAACATGATCACTAAAGCCATGACGAAGGCTAGAGTACCATTGATGACGATGGTATACACCATGGCACGCGGGACTGCATGCCGGGCTCGACGGACTTCTTCAGACATGTGATTGACACCATCGAAGCCGATAAACCCCCAAGCAGGAACCAGCATGCCGATGTTGAAAGCGACGAACTTTCCCCATCCAGAATAACTTGTGCTGTCGGTGAAGACGAAGGCAGCACTGTTTCCGGATCCAAGGCCAGCGAAGACACCGACGAAGATGAAGAACAAGAGGACATGACATATACCAGAGGCGAGCTCGAGCCATGGCACGATGCGAAAGGCGAATGAGTTGATAAGGCCTGTCGTGACCAGTATAGCGATCATGATCGGAGCGAGATGCCAACTTTGCTGTGCATTGGCATAGCCTTCAAGGTTCTCCGCAATGATGCCTTGTAGACTGAATGCCAGACTAGAACTGCTGCCGCCAAGTGCAGAAACCCATGCGAACCATGTCACCCAGCCTTGAAACCAGGTGATCGTTCTCCTCGATCGTTCTGGAGCAAGCATGTCGGTCCAGTGGTACTGGGCTCCAGCTATTGGCAATATTGATCCTAGCTCCGCCATGGAAAGAGCTTGAGCAAGAGATCCAATAACAACAAGAAGGCAGCCCCAAACGAGGGCTCGCGGTCCTCCGTTCAGCAACGAGGCGCCCATATTCCTGGTATTGCCAGTCAGCCAAAATGTGGAGCGGCGCAAAGACTCAGCAATCTCTCACATAGCAACCACCTCCCAACTAGACATGAACGTGAGCGCAAAGGCAAGCAATTGTACGAAACTGAAAAGGCGCCTCAGGCGACCTTGATTAGCAACAACCGCCTCCTCCTCGAACGCCATTGTTGCATCGCTGTACGGGTTCTTTGGTGAATCAGTAGACCGAGCTTGAACAGGCCCGATGGCAACGTCAGCGCCTTTGTCCTTTTCGGCAGATCCTTGAGGTCCCATGCTTGATACTCCCTGAGCAAGGTGAAGAAGTGGTATCGCGCTTTCTGATTCCGCTGGAGCGAATTGAGGAGAGAGAAAAGCCTCCCACATATGAAAGTGGTTGGTAGTTCAGGGAGAGTCAGCTTATCCAGAAGATAAGACTACCTACCTATGTGAGGTAGGTGGGGATAAAGACGGACTCGAAGCTCCTGCGCCTACTGCACCTTAATCCCAAGGTGCGTTGAAATTAACGGGCTCCCGATGTGGCTGAAACTTGCCTCTTGGGCTTCGTGTGCTCTGCATGGTCTAGATAGTCTCGATTGCTGAGGGGTAAAGCATGGTTGCTTTGTTTGTGCCGTCGTTAGGGCTGCAATATGTTGCCCATCGTCCAGGGTACGATAGTTCGCTCGCCCTTCCATCAAGTAGCTTGCTGGCAACCTCAGTTATGTCAAACAGCATATATTCTGCACTCGTCAGCCTTGTGTCTTAAATGCACAAACGGTATCTCGCAAGGGGTTGTATTGTACTAAAGTGAATTTGATGAGGCTGATGAATTTCTCCAGCTCTCAGGCTGGCTTTCTCCAGGAATCGTCATAGACGTCAGGAGAAAACCAGAACAATAATAACATCAGCCAACACGCCAATACCACAGCATCACTTACAATGTCCATAAACTCAGCTTGTACAGCTTGATGAGATGCGAATAAGCACACAAGTGAAGCTCAAAACATGAGTTCAGGACACGATGTCGGACTGAAGGACAATAAGACCAAGCCATGGGCAAGATTGACCGACAGTACATGCCGCGACAAACAAATGCTACTGGATCCATCTGAAGTATATGGTAATATGAGCTCACCGTTCGCCCGTGCGGTCGCTTCGCTGCCTCGCCGTTGACCACCACCACGCCTACTCCATGTCGACCCAAAACTTCCCGTTTGTTCACGCCAAGCGATCACACCATACTCGCACTTATGGCGAGCTGTTACTCCCAAGGCGACTAAGACCACGCACAAGAATGCCAAATCTCTCAGCATGCGACTTCGAGACCGTTTGACGTCTGTGTGTTGATTGTTCGCTGCGTGGAAGATACGCTTGATGGCTTGTCCTTGCCGTCACATCAGCACCAAGGCACCATGTCCACCACAGCTCTTCGTTATCTGCAATGGCGCAATGGTTGATGAGGATGCCACTCAGCCGAGAAATCGTTCTCTCGCGGCCCCTGTCTTGACATCAACTGGCTCGCTTACACTGTGGTCGTTGCGCTTTAGACATGCCCTCTGACTTCCGCATGATAATGACAGGCTTAGATGGAATAACGTAGGTGTTTCTTATCAGATAAGTCGATCGACGAGCAACCTCACAAGTGGCCTGAAGTTGACATTAGTAGGAGTTTACAGCAGCTATTCTTTGACTTGAGGAGCCAGGCCGTGCCTCTGCCTTACCGCATCCATTCAGCCCTATTGCCTGCCTTCTCTTTGTCCGCACCGGCTCCGCAACTCTTCTAAGTGATGAGGGCCCACACCTTCTCGATAATAAAGCATAGATTTGCCGAGCTACTTCCAAGATGTCCAAGCAATCGCTTTTTCGTGCTACTGCGGGTCGGTTCAACATGTTAGGATCGACCCTACATGGCGTGAGACTTGAAGAAAATTGCAGAATGCTCTGATATATAAAGTCGCAAGCACTTGCGAATCGAAAGTTATGCCACGAGTTGCAGATCCAAAGACGAACCCTAACAAATGGCCGGAGATCTCGAAGGCAAGGCAGGTACTGCTGCCCCTGATCCAACACAGATCTACCTTACGGATGAAAGCTCATCTGGCGTCAATACACCACCCGACAAGGAATTGACCGAAGAAGAAATCGCCACCCTCAAAGCTCGCATCGTCAATGAAAATGAAGAGAAGCAAGATGAGCTCAAGAAAGACAAGGGACCGACAATCCCTGGCGCAACACTGTGGATGAAGAACGACAATGAGTGGTTGGATCAAACTGCCACGCAGCCCTCCATCTATGACGACCCTCGCCTTGGGAAGTACTTTGCACCACACCCCAAGTACGAGAACCTGCATCGCTTCGATCCGGCTGAACGATGGACATGGAGGGAGGAGATGGTAAGTTATCAGTTTAAGACCAATCCTTGCATATTCCGCGCTTGTCCGCCGGCTCACACTCAATCAGAAAGTTCTCAACCGCATCGACTTGAAAATCACAATCTGGGCATGCATCGCCTTCTTCGGACTCGACCTCGGCCGGGGCAACCTAGCACAAGCCAACAGTGACGGTAAAACCATCTTTCCCCGGTCATTCACCTCCTGGTGCGTGCACAAGTTCCATCACTTCAATGCTGACAATCAATCTCAGAATTTCTTGACGATCTTGGAATGGACACTAATGATTACAATATGGGTGTTACGATCTTCCAAATTGCTTTCCTATGCGCCGAGATTCCATCGCAAATGATCTCAAAGAAGATCGGGCCCGACCGCTGGATTCCATTCATCTCATGCGCGTGGTCTATTGTCTGCGGCGCACAATTCTTCCTCAGTGGTCGTGCATCCTTCTTCGCTACACGAGCCTTGATCGGTATGCTCCAGGGAGGCTTCATACCTGATGTCGTTCTTTACCTCACTTATTTTCTGAAGTCCTCCGAGCTGCCCTTTCGCCTTGCACTCTTCTGGGCTGTGCGTCGCGTGACTGATATTATCGCGCCAATCCTGGCGTTTGGCATCCTTCGAATGAGAGGCTTGCATGGTCGTCCAGGGTGGCGATGGCTGTTCTTGATTGAGGGCTGCATTATGCTAACCATTGGCACTTGGTCATGGTTCATGATGGTCCCATCGCCAACACAGACCAAGAAATGGCATCGCCCGAACGGATGGTTCAACGAGCGGGAAGAAAAGATTTTGGTCAACCGCATCATTAGGGATGATCCGACAAAGGGTGATATGCACAATCGACAAGCAATCACCCTCAAATTGCTTTGGAAATCTTTATGTGATTTCGATTTGTGGCCAATCTACGCATTTGCTTTGGTTTGGGAGATTCCACCAGGTCCTCCGGACAACTACCTCACATTGACTTTGAGAGCGGCCGGATTCGACACATTCCAAACCAATTTGCTCACCATCCCAGCACAGGCTGGAGCGGCAGTTACGATCGTCGGAATGACCTATCTGTCGGAACGCTGGAATCAGCGCGCATTCTGCGGTATAATGACGCAGCTTTGGGTCCTCCCCTGCTTGATTGCCTTGTACCATCTTCCTGCAGGATCATTCAGCAACGACATCCCAGGAGGAAACGTCTGGAACACGTTTGCTGTCACCACTGTGCTCCTCTCTTACCCGTCGCCTCATGCGATCCACGTCAGTTGGGCTTCGCGTAACTCCAATGCAGTGCGGACGCGAGCAATCAGCACAGCCTTGTACAATATGCTGGTTCAACTTTCTCGCGTCATTTACGCGAATATCTACAGAGAGGACGATCGACCTGTCTATCGACGTGGTAACCGCGTTTTGATCGCCATCTGCTGCATGAACGTTTGCATCTACCTCCTGGGCAAAGGGTACTACATGTGGCGCAATAAGACCAAGGCTCAGAAATGGGATAATATGACAAAAGATGTAAGTGTTCTGTCATATGTTCTAGATGGTTGCACATTGGCTGACCTCAATAACAGGAGCAAGAACATTATCTTGCCACCACCGCCGATACCGGTAGCAAGCGACTCAACGTCAGATTCTCGCACTAGACGTTCACAATCTTGGATTAGACATATAAATCATAGACAGACATGAGGAGCATTTCATGACAGTAATAGAAGTAGGAACATATTGCGTGTAGATATCTGCTGCCAGCTTCGTCGTTTATATTCACTAGCTATCAGTGATTCGAACTTACGATTTTCTATACGAAATCATGATAATCTTATTGCTTGCGGTCACAAATTGTCGTCATTCAATGCATTTGCCATCCTCGTAAACGTTTGACCCTCGATATGCCTTCGGTACTGGGGCTGGACCAATCAGAAAGCCGGGCCGTGGAAAAAAATAACGTGGGGAGACAACACGATCCCAACGTCGACTCAGAAAAACGGTGACACAACGACGTGACACAGCACGGACAATGCCACCGGCCACCGTGGGATGCTGACATGATAAGCCCGACGAGCTAAAACAGGTCTGATATGCAGACCTCGCACTCACTCTGAGATGCCATCCTCTTTCAAAGTCATCGCGCAGCGCCTCCAGAAGTCGCTGCGCACATCATCAGCGGATCCAATGAATATGCCAGCCTCGGAAGAGCCAAAGACCGTGGAGTCAGATGAAGATGGTCTTCCTGCCATCGACAAGAAGAAAGAGCGTCAGCTCGTGCGAAAGCTCGATCGCTACATCGTCCCAATGATGATGCTGCTCTACCTCATGTCATTCCTCGACAGGTAAAAATACCTTTCCTGTGGACAGCCGTAATTTTGCCAGCTCAGCTGACAGTATCGCAGAGTCAACATTGGCAATGCCAGACTTTACAGTTTGGAAGAGGACCTCAACATGGGGAAGAATCAGTTCCAAGTGGCAGTTTCGCTGCTCTTCGTCACCTATGTGCTGAGCGAGGTGCCTTCAAACATCATCCTCAAGCACTACGTCTCGCCCTCACGCTGGATCTCGTTCATCACCGTGTCTTGGGGCCTGATTGCCACGCTGATGGGACTATGCCACAACTATGCCTCGCTGCTGGCATGCCGTCTGCTTCTTGGGCTCGTTGAAGGCGGCCTATTTCCGGGCTGTGCAATTTACCTCACCTTCTTCTACACAAAACGGGAACTCGCTTTGCGTATCGGCTATCTATTTGTTTCATCCGCTCTAGCCGGGGCGTTCGGTGGACTGTTGGCCTACGGAATTGGCTTCATGGACGGGTTGGCAGGCTTGAGCGGCTGGCGTTGGATCTTCATCATCGAAGGTATACCTACCGTTATCTTGGGTGTGATCTGCTGGTTCTTCCTTGCCGACGATCCGGATACTGCGTATTACCTCAACGATGAGGAAAGGGAGTTAGTGCTCATTCGACGAGCCCGGCAGACCGGCATCTCGGAGACATTTGAGTGGAAGGATGTGAAGCGCGCATTGACGGATTGGAAGGTCCACACATTTTGCGCCGGCTTATTCTGTGTTGACACTATGCTCTACGGCTATTCGACGTTTCTGCCAACGATCATTCGAGGAATCAGGCCGGATGCAACGAACGCAGAGGTGCAAGTTCTGACCATTCCTTGCTATGCACTAGGTGCTATTACATACATGATCGTCGCCAGGTACAGCGACTGGCGTCAATCCCGTGGACCGGTTGTGGTTTTGTTTGGCCTGATCTCTGTGGTCGGCTATGCGATACTCGTCTCCGACAGCGGCTCTAACGCCCATTACGGCGGCTGTTTCCTGGTCGCGCTGGGTCTTTACGTTGTTGTTGGCATCCCTATTGCATGGCTTCCGACGAATTGCCCGAGGTATGGTAAGAGAACGACCGCCACTGCCTTGCAGTTGACCTACGGAAATTGCGCCGGTATCATGGCACCATTCGTAAGTCTCGACATTGCCCGTTGCTATTTCGCCCGGTGCAGGCCGACTGACCTTCTCATAGCTTTACAGCACCGATGAAAGTCCACGTTATGTTCGTGGTCACGCAGTGACGATGGCCATGGTCGCGACAGGCTGCGTGCTATACACGTCGTGTTACTTTTACTTCGGGATGGAGAACAAGAAACGAGCGGCAGGGGAGAGAGATCATCTCGTCGAAGGAAAGAGTGAAGAAGAGATTCAAGCGCTCGGTGATGACAGCCCTCGTTTCAGGTTTGCGAGATGATGACAGAACGCGGGGCGAAGCGCGATATGGAGATGACATGACTCCACTGCGCAATCAAAATCAGAGATTGATAGCGGTGGCTAGGTTCGTTTCGTCAGTTTCGTTTGTCAACTCACTCCTTCTCGTACACGATGTCTCCTTCGAACCAAGTCGTCAATACACTTGCCCCTTTGAGTTTGCCTTTACTCAGGTCCTGATCGACAGCAATGAAATTGGCCTTTTTCCCAACTTCAATGGTCCCAAGGTCTTTCTCTCTTCCTACGGCCTCTGCACCGGCCATTGTGAGTATTCGGCACATGGTCTCACCTCCTCTCTGCCTATCACCTTGGCCTACGATCTCTATGGTGCTGTCCAAGCATGGTAGTAGATCTGGCGATGGGCCTGCGCCCCAATCACTTCCGATCGTCATGTGCGCGTTTGATGCGAGCATTTTGGCGAAGTTCCAGTTCATCAGCCTTTGTTGGCATGTGTGATAGGGTGGTCGAAGAAGAAGGCAGGTGACATTTCGGCTGTGACGTTCAGCTCTTTGAAGCGGTGGTAATCATGGTCGTGTACGCCACTGCAATGCGCGATCTCGTGCCGCGGACCTTTGGTGTTGCTCTTCCGGGCAGCGGCGTATGCATCGAGAACAGTTCGAGTCGCGCCAGTTCCGGTGCAATGAATCTTCATGGATATGCCTCGCTCGTCGTATTTCTTGACAGCCTCAGCTACGTTGAGCATGAGGAGCTTCGACTCGTCGACCTTGCCATCTTCCGGTTTGAGAGCAGCGTGTGTCCAGTATGGCGCTAGAGGTACTCCATCGAGTATGATCTTGACGAAGCGGGTGTCGACATGGGAGGATCTGAAACTCTCCGCACGGTCGATCAGGGAATGCAGGCTTTCGGCGTTCTCTTCACCAATCCAGTCAGGGGCATACACGATGTGAGGGAATATTTCGAGCTTGAGCATGTTCGTCGACTCCAGAGCTTGTAATCCCTGTAGCGAGAGGGAATTTGCAGAAGCTTCTTGGCAGGATGTGACGCCGGCAGCGTGTAACTTTTGTTGCGCTGCTTTGAGTACTTGCTTGACATGTTTCAAGCCGGGTTGTGGGAGAGTAGTCATTACTTTGTTCAGGCCGTTCTCAGCCACCTCGCCTGTCATACGTCCATCGGAGTCTTGTGCGTAATATGTTCCCTGTGCTTCCGGCTCGGCTTTCACATTATAGCCCGCTCGTTTGAGGGCAGTGCTATTCAAGAAAGCACTGTGCCCGGCGCCGCCGCGGATTAGGACTGGGGTGTCAGGGAAATCGCTGTCTAGAGCTTTGCGATCGAAGTCTTCGATCATGTACGTGTTGGCCATGAGCCAGTCTTCGTTGACGTTGGCGTACTTGCACGCGCAACTGCCTTTGCGAAGCTCTTCGGACACGTTGTCGTTGGTGAGCCCTTGCTCGGGTAGATGTACGTTGGAAGTGAGCGCTATTCCTGAAACCAGCATGTGGACATGGGCGTCGTGGATGCCGGGCATGATGAACCGACCCTGGAGGTCACTGATGATGAGGTTGTCTTCTCTCGCCTTGTTCTGAATTTCATTGTTGCTTCCGACGGCTGTGAAGAGTCCGTCGGAAGATACTGTAAGCGCTTCAGCCCATGGTTGTTGATGGTTGACAGTATAGATACGTCCATTGATGTAGGCAGTTCCATTGTCGCCTGGTTTTGGATCTGTTGAAGATGTCATGTTCACGTTGGGCTAACAAGTTGATAGCTGGGCCAAGTCACTTTGTCTTTGGTAGTCGATATGGACATAAACATGGCGCAGTCAGATGTCTTCGGACTTCGTTGCTTATTCATGATCAGCTCCGACTTTCCGTGGGATGCCGGCTGATGTGTAAGAGGGGTTGCATCAAGGAGATGGTGGTCGATCTCTTGGTGGAGACGGCACGGTGCCAAGAGTTGGATGCCTCGCTTCACTCTTTTGACCTGTTCATCATCTTGTTTTTGATAACCTCATCATTGAATGTCATCAGGGACTTTTTGCGGCATTTCGAATGATCTTTCTTGCAGACATGTCACCCGTGGGTTGGTTCTATGTCCTGTTTGCCTTCTGCCGCACGGATGCGCTGTCGGCTGCTTTGAGTTTGACAAACTCCTTCAGGATCCGGATGGTGAATGAGATGTTCACTTGCGGATCGTGGCCACCATCATATGATCGTCGTTGCGAGGCACGCAACTAGTCTCCGAAATCTACGCGTTGGCAAGATATTGATGCTCCGGTTTTCTTACATCAGGAATATCATCAGAGAGATCTGGAAGAATGCTGATTCACTCAGTCGGATACGCAAGCGCCATATCTTGAAGCCAGGTTGCGATCTGCATTTCTGTCATTTGTCTTGTTCGCCTCTTGCGCCGAAACTTTATCTCTTGAAACGACGTGTGGAAAAGGCTCCAACCGGCATTGTCTGAAGGCTTTCACTCTTATCAGCGTGTGATCAAGGATCTTGTTAATGTTTTGACTACTGTTACTTTACGTTACCATGAAGTTATATCCTTAATAAGGCAAAGGTCAATGATACCTTTCTTAAGCCGCTGCTATGCAATGAGAGCTTCTTTGGCGAACAAGTCATGGGGCCTTTTGTCTAGGTGTGAATGCAGGTTGGTTGTTATTCCTATAAGTTGCAAGCTTTTCTTGTCAACCAGCATAGGTTCTCAACATCACAAAGCAAGCTCGTTCTTCGTTTAGCTCAAAGTGGTCTTGATATTCAGCATCGTTCAGCCAGTTCACGATGGCGAGTCTTATCGCCCGCGTCCTCGCCTCTGTGCTCTGTGGACTTGTTTTCTCATCGACTCGGCCGCTGCGCAAGCCTTCTTCACTCCGGTTTTGCCGCCGTCCTATCCTCTCGCTGTCCGCAACCCCTATCTTTCGGGTAAGTCATTCTCAGATGCCAGTGTAGACCCTAGGTGACCTTCTTTGTAGCATGGCTCCCAGGAAACGAAGTCGCCAGCCTGCCGTTCTCTGTAGCTCAGTTCTGGAACGGCCAGCAGCTCACCTGGTCGGTGATTGCGCGTATTGATGGTCAATCCTACAGTCTCTTCGGTGTTCCGCGGCCTGGTCATCGCATTCAGCCTGGTAATCTCACATCGGCTGACTTCACCGCGACCCATTCAACATTCACACTCGCCGTCGAGCAAGTCGAGTTTGTTCTTGACTTCTTCTCTCCCGTTTCGCCACACAACTACAGCCGACAAAGCCTGCCGTACAGCTACCTCACGGTCTCCACGCGAAGTCGAAGCTCTGAGACTCCCAGTGTGCAAGTCTACTCCGACATTGACAACTCTTGGCTCGGTCAGTTTGGTGTGGATGTTCAGCTGGCTCCTCATTCTTGGGATCTCGCGAGGCACATGTCAGTGCTTTCAGTCCTGTGGGATCGGATAGGTTCACGGAAAGTGTCGAGATGGCTCTCTGGGGTTCCGCGGTATACTGCACTAGGGAGAACGCTTCCAAGCTCAGCAAAATCATCGGCATCGGTGAGACTGTGCGGGATTCTTTTGTGGTCAATGGAAGTCTTGGTGGCGGTACAGATCTCCGTCCTGGCAGCGTGATGGCTTTCAGCCATGACTTTGGCCTTCTGGAGGGCACCAGCAATGTCACGTTTGTCATTGGTCATGTCCGTAACGAGTCTGTGGTTTATCTTGGAAATGATCGCTCAAACTACTTTCAGGCGTCTGCGAGGACGCCGGTTGCGGCTGTATGCATGCTCTTGATGACCTGCATGCAGCAGACGAAGAGTCACGCGGTCTGGATGCATTCGTTGCAGGGGTGAAAACAGGTGGCGCCAATCACAGCAACATCCTGGCTTTGTCCACACGGCAGGTGTTTGGCACCATGGAGCTCACGATCCCGTCCGATAGCTTGGACACAAATAGCGTTCTGGCTTTTGTCAAAGAGATCTCAAGGTTTGTGTTTGCGTTTCTACACTCATTCAGAGTACAAATACTGACGTTCAAGCAGCAACGGCAATGTCAATACCGTCGATGTTATCATGCCGATGGCGCCCATTTTCTACGTTCTGGCGCCTGATTATATACGCCTACTTCTGCACCCGGTCCTGCACTACCTTGACTCCGGCGCCTGGCCTCACGACTACACTATCCATGACATGGGTAAAAACTACCCGAATGCCACCGGTCATGATGATGGTAAGGCCGAGGAAATGCCTGTTGAGGAAAGTGGCAATCTTCTTGCTCTTTTGTATATGTATGAGCGTGCTTCTGGTGACACCTCGTACAAGGAGCAGTTCTCTGGCATTTTGAAGACTTACGCCGACTACCTGGTTAATAACGGTCTTTATACTGCGAGGCAGTTCTCGACCGACGATGGTGCCGGTGTCTCTGCCAACCAGACTGGTCTCGCGGTGAAGTCAGCGATCGGGCTCAACGCCTATGGTGTTATGACTGATCAGCTGAGTACTCTGCCGCCGGCAAGCGTTTTGCGGATATCTGTACAATCAGTCTGTGGGGACTGATGCTGAGCGCACGCATTTCACTATGTTCCTGGATGATGACGAGTCTTGGGCTCTGCAATTCAACCTCTACCTGGACGTCTTGCTTGAGCTGAACACCTTCCCCGTCGAGGCCTACAGGATGCAGACGGATTTCTATCCGTCTGTTCGACGCGAGGCTGGTGTGCCGCTCGACAGCAGAGACGTCTGGACGAAGACGGATTGGATGATCTTCGCTGCCGCTTCCGCCGTGGCGCCGGGTGTCGAGAATGAGGGTGTGCGTGACATGTTCGTCAATGACGTTCACGCTTACATGACGAATGGGAAGAACATGTGCCGTTTGGCGACAGGTTCTATACCGCGACTCAAGCTGATGGCAATGGGAATGGCCACGATGTCGGCAGTTGGGACATCTACAAGGCGAGACCTGTGGCTGGTGGTCACTTTGCTTTGCTTGCTCTTGATGGGGCAAACCAGTTTGCTTGGGGTCGTTGAGAACTATGATCTCTGTCCATTGTTGGTATTGTTTGCATCTCTTGTGGGGTTTGTTTCCTGTCTGGGCGGTATGTTTGCTTTTGATCGTTTTGGCAAGGGCTTTTTTGTTATTTCTATACGGCTCTGTTTTGGCCTTTGTGCATGCGAGGCGGAAGAAGACGAGTCGTGTATGATTCAATGCATTCTTAAATAACTCCCGCGCTTGAAATGTTAGTCTTCACTTCCTTGGGCTTGATCGGACAAGACCCGTCTAGCGTGCTCGACGGTATCATGCCCGTACAGCCAGGATGTAAACTTCGGATCCATGAGCGGACCGCAGTCCACCTCTTGGTCGTTAGGCAGTGATTTGCCCCGAGTTTCCTGTCCCTGTGTTCCTGCTCTTCTCCGTCTGGCATATGGATGAACTCGCCATTTCGTCTCGCCTGCGCTTGCACCTTCTCGCATCTCCACTTCCGACTTCTCTCATAGAAGTACATGGCGCGTGGTATTTGCTCGGCGTTGCTCGCACTTTTGATGCACTCGGCGAGAGCACCGGCATCTTCGGTGGCCATAGCCGCGCCCTGGGCTAGGAATTGCAACATGCCGTGCGCGGCGTCTCCGATCAGGACGACTTTGCCAGACTTTGATCTCCATCTGGGGAGCCGTGGAACTTCTGCCAGAGCCCATGATTTGCAATCCCTCGCTTTCGATAAGATGCTCTTGGCCACTGGGTCGAAGTCGTGGAAGCGGGTCTGGATTTCTTCCACGCTTGCTGGATGGTTCCAGTCGCCTGCGCCGTTGTTGCGCGAGGGGTAGGTGCCGTTGATCGCTAAGATGTTGCCTCCTTCTGCTGGGTAAACGATCATGTGTCGACTTGGGCCGAGCCATACATTTGTTGCTGGCTCATGGAGGATTTCAGCTACGTTGGGGTCTGTTTTGAGTTCTTCCATTGGTGCCCAAGCTCGGTAGGTTGATAATGGCTGCGAAAGGCGGCGACATCTTCTTCGGGAATGATCTTTTGTCGAAGAGTTGACTTGATGCCTGCAATTTACGGTAAGTCTAGGTCATAGGCAACCGGTATTCGTTTGACTCACCATCAGCTATTACCACGAGGTCTCCTTGAATAATATCGCCACCGTCTAGTTCCACGCCCGGTGCATCTCATCGATGCCTGACACCTTTTGACCTAAGCGGAGGTCACAGCCTGCTTCGATTGCAGCCTCGTGAAGATTTGCTGGTAGTCGGCGCGCTTGATCGACAGGTACCTAGAGAATCGATTAACTTCTGTTTGAGGTCTATTTTGAAGAAACTCACGGCGACTTAGGAACCTCTTGCGGTTTCTTGCCGCCAGATTTGGCCAAAACCAAGCTATCCGCATAGCGCCTGAAGATGAATCCTGCAGGTACGACAGCTTTACTGGCGAGTTTTTCTAAGATGCCCCATTGTTTAAGGAGTAAGGTAGCATTTGGTGGCAGGTGGATTCCGGCTCCAGCAGGCGACAGTTCGAGAGCTCGCTCGAGTATGATAACCTGATGGCCCTGTTTTGCTAATGCAATGCCGGTGCACAATCCGGCTATACCAGCGCCGCAGACAATGATTTTGAGCTTGAGAGACTGTTTGCTTTGTATGTTCAATGGTTCGTCCGGTTTTGTTGCTTGTCAAGTTGATGTATTGATCATTTCGCTTGCAAGTTGGATTTTTCATGCTTCTTATATAGCCTTGCGGTTGGGGTCAACACGGTGGCTGAGGAATGTGCTTTCGGGCGCAGGACGGCGATTCACGCAGTTTCGTTGATTTAGAATGATTCTTGGTGCCAAGTTGAGTTGTAAAGTGTTTTGACGTTGCAAGCAATCGGCGTTGTTGCAGCTCGCTCTACCGCTCCGGATTTGGCGACTTTGAAAGTCTAAATGCTCTTCGGGACTTCTTCAAACCCCGAATGTCCAAACTAGATCCTTACATCCACTGCATCAATTGACAGGTTGATGTCACCAGGTTTTTGACCATTTGGTCTAGAGCACGCAAGCATGCTTGCGCATTTGCGAGAGCAGAAGTCGGTGCGTGCTGGCAGTTTTCGGGTGTGAGGCACTGGTATTTGCGTAGATCCGTGATCCGATCTCCCTGCATCAATGCGCACGCTTGTCGCCATTGATTGCTAAGATCGTGGGTCGTCGACGCACTCATTCCGCTGCTGCTCAACTCGACGACGTACTTTCCTGATATTCAATTGCGAGCAACCCCGCGAGTTGCATTGTGTTTCTATCATTTCACATATAAAGTCGTCGTGTGACCTTTCTTCTCGCGTATTCGAATCTGATCACGCTGGCAAAACAAGCAACTCAAAACTCACGATTACCTAATCAATGGCCCCAGTCCAGAAGAATGTCGTTGTTCTCGGCGCAACCGGCCAACAGGGAGGCTCTGTCGTCCAGGAGCTCCTCAGGGAGCCCTCAAAGTACCACATTCGCGGCCTGACAAGAGACACCCAGTCTGTCAAGAGCAGAGCATTGGCATCGCAGGGCGTCGATGTCGTTCAAGCCAATCTGGATGATTCGGAAAGTCTGGAGCATGCTTTTGAAGGTGCCCATGTCATCTATGCCATGACAGACTTCTGGCAGAGCATGTCCGCTGATACTGAGCTCAAACAAGCGATATCGATCGCAAACATAGCAGATGCCCTGCCTCAGCTGGAGCATTTTGTCTGGGCATCTCTGCCTGATGGGAAAGCCTTGTCGGATGGGAAGTATGCCAACATTTTTCATTGGCAAAGTAAGGCGGCTTTGACAGAGTATCTGCGGACACAAAAGCCGGCTCTGTGGGCGAAGACGATCGAAATACTGTTTCCAAACTACTTTGAGAACTGTGTGACCAACCCAAGCGTCTATCTGCCTGTGAAAGTGAGTTCAGGTCATCGTTGCCTAGGTCAAGACTGTTCAATACTGATGTGTCTTACAGCAAGCGGATGGGACTTACGTGCGTTCATTCTGCTTGGAGGGTCAGACCCCGCTGCCAAACTCGGCCATTTCAGATACCGGCAAGCTGGTAAAGTACTTGATCGAGCGCGGTGACGACTTTCACAAGCGTACTGTTGCGTTCAATGCACAGTCCATTGGCGAGTTGGAGAAGCTCCAGATTCTTGCGCAAGGTGAGTGGTTGCTCTGGATGTCCTGATGATACGTAACGCATCCTAATGATGCCGCAGCCTACAACATTCCCGTGCGCTATGAGAAGGTACCCGAAAACCAATTCCGCGAGAAGTTGGAGGCGAAAATGGGAGCGGTCACTGCTTTGGACTTTACCGAGCAGCTGATGATCTTCGAAGGATGTGGTATGATCTATGATCATCCGGATTTCGTTCAAGCGAGCCAGGTAAGAGCGTCCGATTGATGGAGATATTCTAATGAAACTGTGCTGATACGGAGCGAAGCTTCCCGGACTGCATCTCAAGACGTGGGAGGAGTTCGTCGCGTCGAATGATCTCTTGTCTCTTATGCAGGAGGCCTGAGACACGCGGCTGGGGCAAATGGCATGTTTTGATCCTTGTAGATGTGTGTATTTTTGTAGCTTGTCTCCACTCTCTGAGATCTGTGATGAGGATACGTTACGATGCTGTTGTTGTCTTGTGTGATACTTGCTCTCCGCTTTGAGCTTCGCTAGCGTAGAGGCTGCCTCAGGCGGAAGATGCCAGATTGTATACACCCTATGTCGCCAGATCGTTGTCTTTAGGTAACTCTCCTTTTGTATGCCAAAAATGTCCGCTACAAATGCCTCGGATTCGATAAGCAAATCGGGTAAGACCATGTTCTGTCTTGTTCAGTGTTCTTGCGGCCCTGCCAATCCTCCAATCCAAAGCACTCGGCTGACGCGGCGCATCTGTAGCGGCGAAGAAAAAGAAAAAGAATAACAAGAAGAAGGCAAATGGCAAGTCTGGTGCTGGGGAGGATCCTTCTGATGTCAATGGTGTCAAAGATCAACCTGCGGGCGGGGATGATGACGAGGACGACGAAGATGAAGCTCCCGATACAACAGTTGTACGCGATAGCACTTCGATAACACGATCGTCGCTAATTACAGGCAGAAGACTTCGAGGCAAGAGCAATTGAAGAGCGAGGATACTTTGCACATGCCCTCGTCACCACCAGAACCATCGAGTCCTGCGAAACCGCCCAATGAGCAGCCGGCTCAGAATGGCGCGCAGGCAGATCAGGACGAGCAGGACATGCGAAGCGTCCCGAGCGGTATTTCGAAGACTGAAACAGCATCTGATCAGGATACCACAAGCGACTCGATGCGACAACGCGGCTAGACGCTATGCAACAGGAGCGAGACAGCTTGCGTGCTGAGGTCACCCAACTGCGAGAGTCCCTTGAACAGCTACAAGCGAAGCACGCGGACGAGATTTCGGATGTGCAGAAAGAGCTCGAAAAAACACAGGAGGAGAAAGAGGATGCTGAAACACGATATCGCGACCTGATGAGCAAGGTCAACACCATCCGGTCACAATTGGGCGAACGTCTCAAAGCAGATGCCGAAGAGCTCGAGACGGCAAGAGGACGGATTGAAGAACTTGAACAGGAACAGTCCACCACAAACGAAGAGAAAGAGGGACTGAAGTCTTCTGTGGAAGAGTTGAAAGGTCAAATCGAATCGCAAGCTTCGGAAATCGAGACCCTCCGATCACGGACGAATGTTTCTACATCTAATTGGGTGAAAGAGCGTGACGAATTGGTCTCACGGGAGGCATATGTACGTGAAGAGTACGAGGTGGCGCGACAAGCCATGCAGGACTGGGAAATTCTTGCGACCGAGGAGCGCTCACGCCGTGAAGGCGCGGAAGAGCGGGCACAAGAGCTAGATGAACAACTGAGCACCCAGCGAGAGGCTTTCGAGCGCGTCAAGAACGAAGCGGAAACACAAGGATCAACCGTGGACGGCCTCCAGCGTGCGTTGCGCGACGTACAAGAAGAGCGCAAACGGGAGTTGAGGGAGCTTGTGGAGCAGTCTCAATCTCAGCTTGAAGAGCTACGGAAACAGGTCAAGGGCGCAGAAGACAGCTCGGCGGAACTGAAGTCGCAGTTGGAAACGACGCAGAAAGAGCTTGAGCGTGCATTGCCTTTTGAGAAGGAGGTTAAGGAGAAGAATCTTCTCATCGGCAAGCTCAGACACGAAGCCGTCATCCTCAACGATCATCTCACCAAAGCACTGCGATTTCTCAAGCGCGGCAAACCAGAAGACAACGTTGATCGTCAGCTGGTCACCAACCATTTTCTCCACTTCCTGGCATTGGATCGCAGCGACCCTAAGAAGTTCCAAGTGCTACAACTCATCTCTGCTCTCTTAGGTTGGAACGAGGAGCAGAAGGAGCAAGCAGGCCTACAACGTCAAGGCACGGGTGTTGGATCTCTGCGCGTACCCGTGAGCCCCTTCAGGCGCACGCCTTCAACGCCCGCCTTGGGTGAGTTCACCGCTGAGAGTCCTGGAGGGGCGAGCAGAGAGACTCTGGCTGAGCTCTGGAGCGAGTTCTTGGAGAGAGAAGCAGAGTCCGGCGGTGCAGGCACAAGCAGGAGAGGAAGCACTGCACTCAGCGTGAGGAGTGGGAGCATTTTGAGTCCTACCGAAGGAAGGTCGCGAGGACAAAGTCCTGAGGTTAGGAGGAAGGAGAGCCAAGGCGCTGGCGGGTCGTAAAGATAGACTCGGCATCAGGACACTTTGACAGGATTCTTATGGCATTCACATAATCCAAACATCTTGGGAAACCCCCTCTCGTTCGATCTGATGTCGCGCAATAAGTGCTTCCGATTTTCCTTGGCCTGCGTGTTATCCCCACACCCAAGCTGCCTTGTCAGACACGCCCGTGTCAAACGTTGCCTTGGATCGTCCGCTCCACTTTCGCTAGTTATAACTCTGTTGTGCACGATAAACGATCGGGTCTGCGACTTATTGTAAAAGAAAGCGAGTACCAGCATCGTTCCTTACTCACTCGAGCATTCTGGTCAGCTGCTAGTCGAAGCATGACAAACGGAGGAAAATCAAGATCATTCTCAATGAAACCATGCGTCGGTCAGCTTGTACCAGATGTCGGTCAAAGAAACTGAAATGCGACGGTGGCCAGCCCTGTCACCACTGCCAACGAACGAATTCAGAATGTGTTTCGAGAGAGACTCGTCCAACCAGAATACTTCCTGCCATTCAACCTGCAGTTGCCGTCGCGGGACGTCACGACAATCTGCTCAGGCCAATCGATCATGCCTCGACAGAGTCGCCTGCTTTGCTAGGTGAGCGGAACATATTGGACCTGAGCAAAGACGTATGTTCTCAGCACTGAAGGAACATTCCTGCATAGAACACTGATCTTGGCAAAGTTGATAGCTAGCGAAGGCATCGATCATGGAGGACGCCCACCATATGCCATTCCAGGCAATGCAATATGCGCCCCGCCATCTTCGCAGTATGTGTGGAGAACAGATTTACCTTATGCTGTACCGACAGATATCGTGAATCTCTTAATCGACCACTACTTCCTCTCGGTGAATTGGTTCATGCTGGTATGTGTGAGGTAGCCCTAGATTCCTTGGAACGGTTTTGACGCCTTTTACAGGTTGTGGATGAGCCATCATTCCGGCGCAGAGTCGCCGACCTCTTAGCTTCAGAACATGCTCGAACGACCGAAAAGAACTTCATCCATCTTGTCTGTCTGATATGGGGACTCGGAGCACACTATCTCTGGACAAATCCAGACACTCAGATCGATCCGCAGTTGCTAGAGTACCTTCGCCTCCGCTCGATACAACACACGGAAGCGAATCTGCTCGCCATCGCTTCCCAACCCGATTTGGAGACCGTACAGATAGGCATCTTGTTGGGCAGCTACCACTTGTTGAACGGCTTGCCCAATGTGGGATTCGCCATTCTCGGGAGCACTATCAAATCTGCACAACTCATCGGATTGCACCGATCTGTACCGAGCTCGCACCAGTCTGCATGGGGCAGAGATATCTGTGCAAAGGTTTGGTGGGCGCTTGAGATTTTCGAGAAGTACGAACCTGACATTCGGCCTTTGATCAGACTGTGTCCACTGACTACCATCAAGGTATTCAGCAATTCTATTCGGCCGACCATGTGGCATAGATGATTCTGATTGCGAGGTTCCCGAGATTCTCGATCCAGAAGACACTGTGACACCTTTGACCTACCACAAAGTCAAAAGCCGGCTTTACCGGATCATGGGACCTTTCCTTGGACGTCGAAAGAAGACTCACCAGGACGTCTCGACGCTGGATCGCAGACTACTCATTTGGTACAATGACGTGCCGCAAGAGCTCAAGTACAACGAAAACGGCTCCGGGACGACCTTGCAGCCATCTGTCATCCAGATGCAGGCGCTTACCCTGCAGCTAGCTTACGATAACCTGCACATCGTGCTTCATAAGCAAACGGTTTTTCCTTGCGGGTACACGAAACAGCAAGTTATTGGGCATGCATCTACAACGCAACTGCTGGATTCTGCTTTGCGAACCTCACGAATTACACGGTGTCCTGCGATCGATCCAGTGTGTCGATCCTCCCATGCCGCCATGCATGTAGCAATATGTGTGTTCAGTGCTGGTATCGTCCTGTGTGCTTTACACCAGACACTTGAGGATGCAGCGAAGTGCACAAAGGCTCTAGAGGGTATCGATCAGATTGTCAGTTTTCTTGAGGCCTTTCCTACTCGATCGTACCCCTTGACCAGTCAGGCTCTGCAAATCCTCGCGCCTCTGCAAGAAAGTGCCACGAGACTTCGTATCGGGCTTCTGCAGACTTGAAGCAAGCCACGAACGAGCAAATTGGTAACGGTTAGTCGACAAAACAGCAATGCGGTCCCTTGTTAAGGCATTCTTACTGACTTGGCCAGACATCGTAGATGCCATTCTGCAGTCGGGAACGTGGGGAGGGCACGATCTTGCTTCTATGGTTGATTCAAATGGCAACGATGCTGCATCAGCGGCAGGACTCCTGGACTTTGCGACGAGCTCGACACTTGACGGTGTCGCTCAATCTTGGTTGTGGTCGGATCTGTACAACGAACACATTGGATGATACAATCAGCCTCTTCACGATCAAGCCACTCCGTTGTTTAACCATTTCAATTCTGCGTGAAGAGTTCTGTGTCCAATGATGATGTTCGATCGATCGTCTATTCATGTTGCTGTCTTCACTTGAGCTCGCAAAATATGAGCCTGTGCCCTCACACTTGTTGGTTTCGAGATTTCGCAATCATTCGTGCATGTCATGATGGTTCCTCATATTCTTGCCCTTTCGCACCCGTCAAGACATGATCATGCTGGAGTGTACCCTGTCCGAAAAAGGATACCGCACACATACAAACTTCTCTAAGCATCCCGTTGTCAGTAAAAGGTCATGGGTGAAGCCACCTCCTCATTTGTAAGCTCACGTCGACTCGGAGCCTCGCGGATTTCATGCAGACCGTCACATTCTGCCGACGTCTTTCTTGTTGTTCACTTTCGCTTGGCCACAGCCATACTGTCGGTACCTTGGCTTTCATCACGTCGGAGCTTCGCAACAACTGATTTGAGCGTATCCCGAACGTCATCAATGTGGAGTTCTCCCCAGAAGGTTGGACCAGTTTGAGTTTGGATCTCGGAGTGGTGTGGTTTCTGATTGGCGAAGATGCCGAAAGACGTTGGAACACATGCCACCGAGTGGTACCCTACCGCAGCAGCCCACTGCAGCTCGACCTCGTTACTTCGATCATGCTGCTGAACAATGCAGCGGGCCATTTGAAGCGTCAGGCCGCCGGAGCCTATGGAACGCAATCCATCAGGGTAGAGTGGGCCGAGCTATGAGCTCTAGAGGAGCTCTGAAAGGTATAAGGGTACAGCGCCGCAATCTCCCAGAACTGTATCCCAAATATCTGCACTGACAACAACTTCCCAAAACGCCTTGAACACGCAATATACCTCCAACATGTCCAACACATCTGACCGCAAGCCGGTGGCCGACCAGGCTGAGGACGACGCCTGGTTCCCGTCGCCTTTCTCGCTCACCCAGTATGTCCCGCCAAAGACCGATTTCGATGGTGCGAACTATCCCAACAAATACACTGGCGGCAAATGGAAGGTCCTCCTCATTGCCACTCAGGAACGCTACCTCCGCATGGATGGCGGTGAGTTCTTCTCGACGGGCAATCACCCCGTTGAGATGCTTCTGCCCGTCCTCCACCTTGATGCAGCCGGATTCGACGTCGACGTGGCCACGGTCTCAGGCGACCCTGTGAAGCTTGAGATGTGGGCATTTCCTAAGGAGGACCAGGCAGTCAAAGACATTTACGAAAAATACAAGTCGAAGCTCCGCTCGCCATTGAACCTGCAGGAAGTCTGGGGCAAGGGCTTCACCAAGGAAACGCCATACATCGCCGTCTTCATCCCTGGTGGCCACGGTGCCATGAACGACATTCCCTTCTCCGAAACTGTCGGCAACATCTTGAGATGGGTTGACGAGCAGAAGCGATATTTCATCTCCTTGTGCCATGGTCCGGCCAGCATGCTCGCCGCCACAGTCGGGACGCCCGAGGGCACCAAGTCAATCTACGATGGCTACAAGATTGTCGTCTTCCCCGACTCGCTTGACAAGAAGGCCAACATTGATATCGGATACATTCCGGGCAAGATGCCTTGGCTCGTTGGCGAGGAGCTTCGCAAGAGCGGCATCGAGTTGCTCAACTCTGGTATTACTGGACAGACGCACCGCGACCGAAATGTGTTGACTGGTGACTCACCTCTGGCTTCCAACAACTTGGGCAAGCTCGCTGCGAACGCCATTCTGGAGGATCTTGCATAGAGTGGTTAATCGTTCTCGTTTAAATTGTCAGCGGATTTTGGATCGCTAGTTAGGGAAACGACAGTTCATCAAGATTGCTGCTTTGATCCTATTTCTGTGTGCTATGTGGGGATCAGTTAGCTCAGATAAGCACATTGAATTATGGCACAATGAATAATAGCACAGGCTATGCTGCACGCTCTTGGGCACTTTAAGCGCTAGGTTCATGATCTGTTGATTCGCTATCTCTCCTCTGTACTCATGTTCACAAAGCTGCGCGCAGGCTCTGCCTCAAGTCCTCCGCCCAGGGAAGCTTGCCTTCTGGGAAGATCTCGCCTCCTGCTGAAAGTGTATTTCCACCATCAAGCAGAAGCGTTCGAACAATGATTTTGTCGGCCATAGCATCCTGGTGGTGGTAGATGTGGCTCGTACAGGTTGGGCAGAAAAAGCAGCGAACGTCTTTGCCTGTAACAGCGGTCAATTTGCGGCTCCCAAAATAAATACAGAACGGATGTCAAGACTTACCACTTGCTCCCTTGTAAGTGTACACGCTTGGCGAGCCCTTGGTCATCCGGAGGCTTCCGTGTGGAACGATGTAGTTGCACGAGTATGGCCCGCCTCCCAATCGCTTACACGTGTCGCAGTGGCAAAGAACGTGCTTCAAGGCCTCGCCTTCGGGCGCCTGCACTTCCCACTCACAAGTTTGACAGTGGCAAGATCCCTTGTAAAGTCCACCCAAACCAATCGGCTTCTGTGGTGCTGGACCAAATAGTACTCCATCCTGAATGTCGATCACCGTGACGTCTTCAACCAATGGCGCGGCTTTCCTTGAGAATTCCGCATGCACAGGATCTTGAAGCAAGTAATAATCCAGGTCCTCTTGCGAAGCAAACTCCAAGATCGCCACGTGTGTTACACCCTTGCCTTTTCCTTCCCAGGAGTTATTCTTGCCAAAGCGCATGCTGCGCATGTAAGGCTTGCCGGTTTTCGGATGAAGGCATTTCTGTTGGAGGGAACGCAAGTGGTCGAAATGATTTTGCAGATCAATCCAGGAGACGTCGGCGCGGTATTTGAACTGAGGAACGTGCCAGATTGAGGTGTCGTTGGTGGCAGACATGTTGTCGTGGTTTGTTGCAGCGGAACCAGATGAGGAGATATAATGCATGGGAGGATTGGGAGAAATGGAAAGAAGACTTGACAGCGCCAGGACCTACCATCCCGACCTACATATAGTGACATGTTACTGCCACCGCATCTCTGTCTCGTGTGAGTTCCTCGATTGATGTCTTTCGGTAAGAGAGCATGTTGTCCCGAGGAAGACGTGAATGCTCCTAATCAGCCAGCCAAGGCAAGTCCGCCCGCAATTGTCGCCAAAAGCAGCAACAAGCCGCGAAGGGACTTTCATTCGCCAGCGAATGCACCAGTATGTCAGCGAGTTGTTAGCTGGCTAACGGACATTGTGCGAAATATGAGCGTGAACAGTAGTGGAAGCAATAATGAAGAGTGCGGACGTGTATTTATGCAATTGGCGGAAGCACCTTGATGGCGAGACGACTGTTTAGGTCTTGTACAGTGTGTGGCTCATCTCAGCGAGTTGCGGGTTTTTGTAGCTGGGGGGGAAGGCACGTACAAGGGACGTGAAATCGCCACTAGCAATTTTGTTGTCTCAATCCAGTCGTGTTTGAGATCTTTGTCTTGTGAGGTGATGTATTGACCGACACGATATTTCTGGCATGATCGTGTTAACGTGATTGTCTTATGTACAATGGAATGACGAGTCATGTCATGTGATTTCGGGGATGTAGCTCAGTGGTAGAGCGTCCGCTTTGCATCTAGCAGATTGCGGAAGGTCTAGGTTTCGATCACCTACCTCTCCATTCCTTTTGCGGTCCTTGTTGTCTGCCTCTCTTTTTTTTTTTTGACTGGAAGTTTGCTCTATAGAGGTTTGTGCAACAACTTCTCAAAGCACCACCTACTATAATCGTCGTCAGTATTATCAACCTCACAGACACATTCGCCCTGATTGTCTCGTTCTCCTGCCCCTCCAGCCCTGCCTCCCACCAAGCTCTCTCTCCACAACTTGGCAGAAGGCTTGGTTTCGCGTGGATACAATAACATCTCGCCGATCGTTCGCACAGCATGAGTATCACCGTCCATCTGTTGTTCTCGACCGAAGGCGAGAACGGAAGAGTTGTCCGTGCCAATTCCACAGCCATGGATGATGCCAGTGCCCGGTTGAAGACAGCAACAGTCTCAAGACCCGGATGAATGACAGGCCGATCGATCCCTCTTTTGCCGCCATGTGCCGGCCTGCCTCCACAAACCTGGAGTTATGTTGGGGTAAGATCTGCAGGTGACATCTTCTCTTCGAGGCTCCCGTGCAACTGCAGGCGCCACATGCTTGTCGACCGACAAGCTATGATGCCGACTTGGCCGATGTCCGGCGTCATTGAGCTGGTCTAAGGCTCCTTCGCTTCTTTCCCCGACTCTCTATTGCATGTCAGTGGCTGAAAAGTCTACCTTGCAGCTGCCGTGTATTGAGCTTTGTGGATCTCTTGTTCCATGCCATCAGTCAGGCCGCACAACATAGAGGGGTACCCGATGTGCTCCCTCGGTAGGTCTGGCAATTGATTGTCCGATCTGCGCGCATGCAAAAGAAGTCAATTTTCCTTCTTTTTGTTCTTGTGACGGCTTTTCTCATCTCCCTTCAAGTTTAGCCATTGCAAGAACCGCACTCGTAATGGATCCCCTAGAACAAAAGGTTGAACATGCCGACGAAATCGACGAGAAAGACGTGTCCGGTACAGGCTATTCGCATGTCGAAGATCCAGTGCTAGAGAAGAAGATCGTGCGCCATCTCGATAGGCGTATCCTTCCATGGATCTTCATTCTCTGGCTCCTCGCATTCATTGATCGCAGCAACGTGGGTTCTCGAACTTGTACCTCCGAAATAGCCCAGTGCTGATATGCTCCAGATCGGCAATGCCAAAATCGACGGCCTCATCGATGACCTGAACCTCGATGGCAACAAATACAACATCTCGCTTACCGTCTTCTACATCCTTTATGTCCTCATCGACATCCCGTCCAACTGGCTGCTCAAAGTTGTGGGCGGTGGCAAATATCTTCCGCTCCTCGCTTTGGCTTGGGGGATCGTCGGCACCTGCATGGGCTTTGTCAAGAGCTATGGTGGTCTGATCGCATGTCGACTCTTGCTTGGAGCATGCGAAGGCGGCATGTTTGGCGGCATCATTCTGTACCTCAGCATGTTCTACAAAAGGCATCAGCTTATGTTCAGACTTGGCGTGAGTATCCTAGTACAACGTCGCAAATGGTGAGCGGGGCTGACAAAATGGCAGGTCTTCTACTGCGCCGCGCCTCTTAGTGGAGCATTCGGTGGTTTGCTGGCTACAGGTCTAGCCGAAATCAGATATGGTGGCTACAACCGGTGGCCGTGGATCTTCTTTGTCGAGGGGTCAATCACAGTTGTTGTGGCGTGCGTTGCCTTCTTCTTCTTGCCGGATACACCTGGAAAGGCTCGCTTTTTGAGTGAGGAGGAGCAGTGGTACATCACTCACGTACTCAGAGCCGACTTGGCTGGCGCAGCCCAGTCCTCCAAAGTCGATGACGAGAAGTTCGATTGGAAATCCGTGAGTCCAACTGGCTCCTGTCAAAATTATTGGGAAATTTGTACTGACCGAGGCAGGTTCGTTTGGCGTTTCTCAACATCAACACTATTGTGATGAGCATTAACTTCTTCCTCATCCTGATCCCGATCTACAGTTTCTCGCTGTTCCTCCCGTCCATCATCAGCGGTTTGGGATACCAGCGCGTGACGGCGCAGCTCTTCACCGTCCCGCCGAATTTCCTGGCGTTCCTCGTAGTCCTCATTGCATCCTGGGTCAGCGATCGCATCAAGATGCGAGGCCCACTCATATTTACTGGCCTGCTCATTGCTGCCATTGGATACATCATGCAGCTGGCCTCCAAATCTCCAGGCGTGCGATATGGAGGCACCTTCCTCGTAGCCGCCGGCATCTTCCCCTGCTCGCCCTTAATTCTCGCTTGGCTGAGCAACAATTTTGCGCCCCACTACGTCAAAGCGACAGGTCTCGGGTTCATGGTCGCGATCGGAAACTGTGGCGCGTTCGTCGCGACCTTCACTTACCTCAGCGAGGATGCGCCGTATTATATCACAGGCCATGCGATCAACGTTGGAGCCATTGGAATCAGTCTCATTCTGACGGCTGGAAACCTTCTGTACATCCGCTGGGAGAACTCGATGAGAGAACACGGAAAGAGGGACCACAGGTTGCAGGAGACGAGGGAGAATGAGCTGGGTTACAGGCATCCTGCTTTCAGGTATACGTTGTGAGATGTATATGTTTCAGTGCTGGCGATTAGGTACAATATCCAAGAGCTCCGTGTAGTAATGTATCCAGCTTCCAGCCTCATCGCGCCACCTGTCTTACGCAACCAATATGCGTGGGCTGAATATGAGTTCTCATGACGGGTCGCTCTGTTCTTCTGTCGTGCGCGCTGCCAGGGATGATGTCGCTGCCAACAGCAGCCTCGCTGGCATAAGATAGATGCTAGGCTTAGCGCATTAAATTGAGGCCACCTCCGAACAAGACCTCAAAAGTCGCAGGTGGTTTTGTGGGCATGGAGCTCGCGGTCAGAAGCTTCTGGCTTGGAACAAGAGATCTCAGAGCGGCCTGGAATGGGCGCTGGTTTGTATCAGACGCTGCAAAGCAATCTTCCAGTGAAAAGTTGGAAAGCACAGGCACAGGCCTCAGTCGTCATCGCTGCTATCACTCTCCTCTTTCCTCTTCTTCTTCTGCTCCGCGGCCATCTTCGCAGCAAAGGGGGACTTGCTACCCTTGTACTCCTTCTGCTTCTGGAAGACATAGCTCCGCGATTCTCTATCCTCACCCTTCCAGCCTCCTCCGCCCTCCAGATTTCCAAGCGTCCTAGCATGACTGTAGCCTGGATACGCACTAGCTTGGAATTTGAAGCTGCGCTGAACCTCGAGACCACTGTGCCTCGCCAGGTCGCGCACGTTCCAGAGAGTATAAGGCTCGCCTTCGAACAGCGTCACCACTATCGTGCCATCGAGCGCGAGAAGCTGCTTCGCCGCTCCGAAGAATTTGACCAGCAGTTCCTGGTTGAAGCGGACTTGTCTGTTGACATCCGTGCTTTTGCCACCGACGTGAGGGAAGTTGAAGAGGACGTGATTGTAGAGTCCGGATTTGCTCAAAGCTTTGTGCTCGTTGAGTTTGGTGGCGTCGACATTGTAGATGACCGTTTGGCCTTCTTCTTGGAGGTACTGGATGTGCTCCTCGGCTTGGGGTTTGTATTTCTCGAACAGCTCGGTCTGGCCGTCGTAGCAGGTGGCCGTCACGTCGCAGCAGCCGTGGTGTTCGACTATGGATTTGGCAAATGAGAAGTCGCCTTCGCCGACGAGTAGAATGCGATCTTCTTCTGGGATGAACGGGATGGTTGGTTGTTGCTGCGGTTTCTTTGTTTCTTTTTTGGCTGGCTGGTGCCGAGTGTCTTTCGGCTTCGTCTGCTCTGGCTTGTCGTAGGGGTTTTTGCGAGATCCGGCTTTGGCGGCATGCTTGCCTTTCATGTTCTTTGACTTGGCCATATTCGAAATGATTAATTTTCCTTGGTTCGAGTTGTCCTGGAAACTCAAGCTTCGTGCTTTGTTCTTTCAGAAGTTTGGATTTTGCGCCGGCTGGGGTTAAAAAGCTACCCCAACCCTAACCCTTATTTCCCACGTGCAACAAGAAAAGTCACAGAAGATCGCGCGAACAAGACCGAATGAATTTGGTCAGAGGGGACAGTTGTTCACCTTTATCAAATATATCGTAGATAACAGTTATGGTGTTGTAGACATGGTGTATTTACATTGAAGGATATCCTTTCAGCTGACGCCCAAATGCCTAGTTTACTCAGTCACACGCTCCTTGCCGCCACCGTCTGCATTGCCCTCCTTCACGGTCTCGAGCACCCGTCTAGCTCTTCGGCGTGCATCAGTGTACATCATGAATTCTGTATAGCTTCTAGGCATGACCTTCACATCCTCATCTACAGTGAAGGTGTAGTTGAACTGGCCTGTCGGCTTTGTCTCTCCGTGCTCGACATCGCGTACTTTACTGTCAACACGCACCTGGACACGTGTTTTACCCGACTGCACAGAACTCAAGTCGCTGTCTGTCTGGCCAGATACAAGAGGTGGATCGGTGTACACCACCGTCGCGGTAAGGTACAGCACACTGCCGACTGGCACAGGGTTCTGGAATGTAGAAGGATCCAGTGAGACGAAGGTCGGACGGCTGTGGGCGAACGACGCGGCGCAGCAGAATGCGAGCTCAAATGTTTGCTTGAGCAGGAAGCCACCGAAGATCATGAAATGATGTCTGAATTATGAACATTAGCGAAAGCTGAAGACAAGAGGACGTAGGCTTGTTACCTGTTACGGTATTGTGGTTGCATGATGCTAGCAGTGCTGAGCTGTGTCTTGTCCATGAACTGGACGTTCTCAGGCTTGCGAAGGGGATCGTTAGGATCATGATACTGCAATTGCCGCTGCCACAGAGCGTGGATCAAATCACTCTCTTCATCGTCGGGTGTTTGTTTGAGGAGAGAGCGTTTTGAGAGATCCTTTCTGTGTTTGCTGTTCTCTTCACCCTGGGCAAAAATTCGTTGCTCTTCCTGGTTCTCGGGGCGAATAGGTGCAAGGTTCACTGGCTTCTTGGTGCCGGGATCCAAAGAAACCATGGTGAACTGGCAGGTCATCATTACATCTTCCGGAGACGACTGTTGGCCTTCTTTTGGAGCCTTCGCTACCTGCAGAGTGATCTCCATACTGCTACGGCCGGTAGCATATGTGACACGTCCACTAAGCTCAAGGTCACAGATCTCTGTCAGAGGATGTTGAATGGTGATACGATCGCAGGCCGCAGTAACGGTAGTAACGCCATCTCCGGTGTGCTTGTACGCTACGACCCCGGACAAAGCATCCAGATCCATCAACAGGGTTCCAAAGCGGATATGACCCGACGAGTTGAGGTATGTATCGAGCAACCATGGATCCTGAGCAAGCGGTAAAATCTAGTTGCATGAGTTAGCCGGACAAATCGCGTGAGAAGCGATTGCATTGAACTTACAACACTGTGATAGCTATCAGACATTGTTCGAGGCGACAAATCTCGATCGGTGGGCGTTTGAGGCTTGCCAGTGGCTTTGGTAGGATCTTTTCCTTCCTGTTTCTGCCGTCTTAAGGCTTCCACCCATGGCGTTTGCACCCTGTTCTCGGTCAAGGCACGAAACACACCATCTGTCGAGCGCGTGGCAGATGCTGTGAACTGCCGGCGTGAGGTAGAAGAGCTAACGGCCAATTGGCTTGGTCTGGAACGCGCAAAGTAGCGCAGTCGAGGCACTTTCATCGCCATGCTTGCTGAGGAAGCGGTTGCCGTCCCAAGAAAATGAGAAGATGTCAAACAGCTTGGAGTAAACAAACGATGTGATATATACATCATCTCAAGTCCCACGGCTTTTCGGAGCCCACGGGGAAGGCGCGACGCACAGGCCTCCTAGCTCTTGCACGTGCTCCGGTTTTACCTCGTGCGACCTCAAGCTTCCTCTCTCATTGGAACAACTGCAAACAATTACAGCAGTGACTCCTCTTCGCAAACCATGAAAAGTCTGTAAGGCCGATGCTGCCCGCGCAATTTCAACATGAGCGATAGCATCGTCTTGATCTCGGACGTGCTGAACTGCTTTTGGCCAATGAGAGCATCTCCCTCCGACTGTCTAGCGAGGCCACCTTGATCACACCCAGAAAGGATGACAACAGAGATGCGCATACATCCGGACTGATCCAGAGGCTCTTTGCTGAAGATCCAAGCAGAAAGCCCTGGATCCAGAAGGGGCACCAGTACCGCGTTATCATCGACGTACAGATTGCGGCAGACTTGGCTTCTCAAGACCGAATATCTGCGAAAGTCGTGGCGCAGAAGCTCAAGGACTCAAAGGCAAGACATGTGATACTCAGATGTATTTGAGCACACTAATACCCCTATAGATCTGGAAAAGTCTCGGGTTAGAGGTGACTTCGGTAGAAACTCGACCAACAGATCACCATGTCATCTCGTGGACATTGAGCCTGGACTTTGACAGTCAGCGCAATTTTTCAACTCAGCGAAAGCTACACAAGTTGATGCCGGATCTGCCCTTTCATGACACCAAGCCACCACCTGGGGTACCTGTGTACGGCCTGGAGAGCGTGCATCTGCAATTGGCCTTGACACGATCAAATCCCCATAACGCTCTGTTCTCATCTCGAGATAAACATCATGATGGCACTGACCTTGTGCGACATGTCTCTCCCGATGCCGAAATGCTGGAATTCAAGCTCGGCGCTGAAACGGTAGTGCAGCCCTATTTGGCTGAAGATCTCAATGAACGCGATCTCTTTCTCTTCGAAGACGAAATGTGTGATGCAGTTGATGCTGGATCCATTGCTAGCGGTCTGATTCAAGGACTCACTTCGAAGAGTGGGTCGCTTACCGACCGGGTCTGTTTGACGCCGCTGCCAACCCAGGAGCAACACGTAGAGGACCCACACGCGCGGAACATAGATGTGGACAACATTGTGGATTTTACTGATCCAGTTATTGCATTGATTGATGCCGGCTTGAGATGTGCAATGCTCAGCCCGCCTTCTCGGGGACGCAGATCAATGAAAGTGGTTAGCAGCGAGGACTTCAAACATCTGTCCGACATTGCACCTTCCCTATGGTCACCCGGCTACAATCGCTCAATAGCAGATCGCGCTGTTTTCTTGCCCACGATAAGCCACGCAATTGCGAATGTTTCGCATAATCATGTCCTACACGGCTCGATCGAGACCAAAGTGGAAGAGCTGGCTCGCCGACACCGCCAAATAGGCACCACACAGCCGTTCACAGATCAGTCCGTGAAGCCGAATGAAGTTCAAGACGCTCTAGGTTTGAGGCTTTGGCAAACCCTAACTTGTGAGATTCACGACGCTGGAGTAGCAAGATACTTGCAACCACTCACCGACAACGCTAGAATCGGTGTTGTCACTGATGTAGGTCAGATCGAGGAAGACATGCTTGACGAAAAAGGGGTGGGGGAAGATTCACATCCACTTTCTGGTGAAAGCCAATGTCGAGACTGTGAGGATCTTCTGGACTGTCTAAGCGAGGCTGATGACGGAAACTTGTCCGAATGTGAAGAGCAAAATAGCTTTGATGGCTCGAAACTGACTCGTGTCCATTCTTCTCGGGCCGTCGATAGTATGGAGGAATATTCCGGCTGTTTGGATGAGAAAAATTTGCCAGACTGCGATCCCGGCTTAGCCTTGATGGAGGACAATTCTGGGGTCAATGGATTGGACCATGAGTTCGACTTGTTTCGGAGCGGGATTTCGAGTGACGCTAATAATCTGGAATTCCATTGCGGCATGGATGTGGAGACCAAGAATAGCGCATGCCACATCGGTTCCATGCTTTTTTGCGATCTGACTCAAGGCTCGCTTTGCACGGTCAAGCAAGATTCGGCCGACAGTTACAGGCTGAATGGCCATCAATGTCGCGCTTCGGTCGACGAACATGTAAGACGCAGCTGGCCCAAGAACGACCGCGACGAAAACGCAGAAGGGCAGAAGGAAGAAGACTACGTCTTGGAACAAGATTGTGAAGATCATGAAAAAGAGCTGCTCGATTTTGCACAATAGAGACACTGAAAGCATGATATGCAAGAATATGCGAAGGCTTGACCACAAACGGAATTTAAATTGTGAACATTAACCGGCAAGCGAGCGCATTTCCTTGATACATCGCCCAGACGGCTCGCTCGTAGATTAAGTTCAATCAGGGTGTTAGCGAGCCATGGTAAAGTTCTTCAATGCCACGCGGTGGAAACGTGGTGGATCCTCCATGCCATAGGACGTGTAGGCGAACTCGACAGGTGCCAAGCCCGTGCCTGATTCTCGACACTTACTACTGCGGCATCGTGTAGCTCGAGGCTCAAGCGCGTGCATGTGTATTTTATGTATTTGACAGACGTTATGTGGCTTGCCTGGCCCTTGCGGACCAGTGGGAGTTGGAAGGCCTCCCGCCCCAGCGATCTGGGCGAAGGAAATGACTTGTCAAGCCTCTGAAAAGAGGCATTGCGCCTCGGTGGACGCCTACTCGGGCTGAACGTGCAAACGCCACTAGTAGGACCATTCGTTTGCCGAGGCATGCATTCATGGTCTAAGACAAACGGTGAGAATGGCGAAAACTCATGAGAGGAGCCCAGACGCGGGACAAAACCACTAGGCGATGACAAGCACTTGTTAATTCAGCAGCCGGCCGCCCGCGCATGGGTCGTTAGCCCACTGGTGTTTGAGATGAGCGGCTTGAAATGAATATAAGTTTGTTGACAAATGAGAAATGATCTTCAGGTCATCCCTACGACGCTCCCCCTTGACTCTTTCTATCTTTGCTCATGTCGGATGGATGATACACATGTGATTGGGTTGTTCATTTGCTCGGAGGGCTGAACCGACAAGGAAAGTTGAGACCCACAGCGTGGAGATTTGCGACGGACGACTTTGGGAAGATGAACGTGCGCAAAAGATCTCGGCTCCGCCGGCTCAACGTCTTCTGATGCTGCCGAACGACGATCGCGAAACATCGGTTCTGCTGGTCTCAGTGTGAGGGAACATTTGGGTTGATCGTCGACAGGCCCCGTCGCCGCTCCATATTCGGCCCTGGAGGATCGAGTTCCAGGATTGCTGCCAGGGATGCTCGCAATTTTGATATAGCCTGCAATATCCTTTCCCCAGCACCCCGGGCGCGGATGCATGTATCCGGTAGCACAGTCACGCCAACCGCTAAATGCCGTCTCGCCATTCGAAAGCTGCTCAGCAGCTCAGGTATCACGGATATCGCGCACTAGCACTCCCGAGGAGCGCCAACTAAGCTGCCGTTGGTGATACTGGGTATGTAGCGGAGCGCCTGGCCGCTACATTCTACACGCCTCATTGTCTCAATTGTTCCAGGGCTCGATCCACCTCTTCGACACAACTACAATCGTACGCAATGATGTATGGCTGGCCATGGCGAGCCAGTCCGAATCGTCAGCCTCTGTGCTAGCGGACTGGAGACAAACGATCTTCTGCTGTGTCCAGGTTTGGCGCTAGACGAGCGTCACACAGTTCTAACCGATCGGCGGGGTCCAGCGCATCAGAGGCTTGCCCAGAAAAGGTTGTTCGACGTCTTCGTTGGTGCTCCCTTGCATTTGGGCTGAACACTCGCATTGTGCGGTGTACTTGTACGCCCTCGCAGGATTCACTCAAACATCGGTATCTCTAAACCCCTACGGCTGAAAGCAGCAATGCGATTGCGTTGATAACGAGTGGACCCTAGGCCATGTATATCATGTCGCAAGGGAAACCCTTGCATCGTCAAGCAACAACTGCCGCGGCTGCACGCAAGAGCGGCCAAGAAGCGGGAGGTACGCAGTAGTTCGTAATGGGCCTTCCTCCGAACGCCACGCATTCCAGCCCTTTGGCCTCTGGGGGAGACCGAAGACCGGGGTTGTAGCCATGCACCGAGTCCTCTCGTTTGCGCCGCCTATGCGTTTGGCTCTCACAGATGGGGATTGCCGACCTCCAAGCGATCTACCCGTCCTGAGCAAGCCCTAGGCGAGGTGATTGCGCATCGTTCTTCATATACTTCACTCTCTCTGCCGTCAAATCTGCAACTCCTGCGCCTTGAGAGCAACCGATCACCGTCACCCGGTATCCTGCAGTATACTTTGTGACTGCGGCTCCTTCGCTTTGCCTCACAGTCGGGTGCTGGCTACCATTCCTTGCATTGTCCAGCGCGATAAAGACCATGCAATAACCCGCCGGCTTCCGACTTTGGCCTGATCAACGACCCTCAAGAGGAACTGAGCTTGGACGCCGACCCTGCCTTGTGTCACGGAGTTGGGTGAGCAAGCAGGCCAGCGTATCGACATAATTCATCTGGATCACCTTTCTCACTCAGCTGGACTCGGCAGTCGCCCGTCTCTTGCTTTTCCATCGGTACACCGGCTCTATCTCTTCCATTTACGCGCCTTTCTCTGTTATCCAGCACCGTCTTGGTAGGGCAACCTCTGGATGGTCCTCACAGCCACGTCCTAACGTTTTGTGCCTCTTCTTTCGACTGTTGGAGTAACCCTGAATCTTGGGCGGCTGAATCTGATTAATTGGCGTCCGCCACTTCACACTCGCTTCCTCAACTGTCCTCCATCTGGTCCCTACTCCCGAGGAGTTCTACCATACAGCATGTCATATGACAACCTCAGTCCTGGGGACATCGTCCCCAGTTACTTCAACCCTGCTATCGTCGTTGGCTCTTATTTTGCCAGCTTCAGCGGATGTCTACTTACAATTGAACTGCTCCATCGCCGTGGTACGGCGCTAGGCAGCTGGAGGAGTTGGTAAGTGGCCCGAACTGCGTTGGGGTACTCTTGCTGACTTGTGTAGGCTTGAAACTGTCGTTTGCGCGACGGCGATGGGTGTCGTTAGCATCTGGTGCATGCACTTCATAGGGTATCTTCACTGACCTGCTCGAAGAAGAGAAATAAGCGCTGACTTTCGTGGCAGTAATCGTGCAATCACACTCGGCGATGGACGAAACTCATTACAACTCAGCTACGCTCCTGGTTTCACTACTCTCTCGGTCTTTTTGCCAGTAATTGGTCTCACGGCAGCATTTGCGGCCGCTGAATACCGCACCGCGAAACCACTGCACCACTGGGTTGCTCTCACTGTGACTGGTATCATTGCTGGTCTTTCTATCGTAGGCATGCACTACATTGGCAATCTCGGCACGTCCAACTACATACTCAAATACAACGGCAAATTCTTAGCCGCGGCCTTTGTCATCGCAGAAGGCGACTGTCTCCTCGTCCTGGTCCTCTTTTACACATGGCGAGAAGCATGGATCAATTCCTGGTGGAAGAGACTTTTCTGCGCGTCATTCCTGGCCGCAGGTGTGTCCGCAATGCACTTCACAGCCTCCGTTGGCTGCCAATACATTTTCCAGCACTACACTGCTGCTGGGCAAATGAGAGATGTGCAGGTACTCATTGCTGGCGTGCTATGTGGTGCAGCTGCCATCACCTTCCTGGCTTATCTCTTTATCACTCGCCATAGGGCCTACAGCAACAAGAAGCGGGCCTCTAAAGTGGTGCTCACATGTGCAGTCATTGATCCCGAGGGCAAGTTTCTCGTCAATACAGACGGCACCCTCCCAGCACGTGAAATCACAGACCGCTACAATTCTGTCGGTTTCACGGATGAGTTCAATACGGCTCACTCTGTCATGCACTGGATATACCGCGTCTCATACAACTGGGCCGGTGTGTGCGACCTCGTACCGAAGATGAAGAGCCATTTGATCGCGCAAAGGGAGAATAGCGACATCAGTTCTCGTCCAGACAGCCCTGCATCCAGCACCGTCTACCACCCGTCCACTTACAATGATTACTCGGTCTTGTTTCGCGAACGCTTCTGCGTGGCGGCTGCGAACCTTGCATCCAACTTGCACATTCCTCTGGAGAAGTTGGGTGTGCTGTACGATAGGATCATCGAGACAGCCACTTTGCCAGACACACAACCTACGTTGCGAACCACCCCAAACTCGAGCAAGCAGGAGGACATCGAGATGGGTACTAACGTCCGCAAGCTTGTCTTTGGCAAAGGCCAGATTCTGTTCGTCGTCCGCCGAGTGGACAATGACGAAGCGGACAAGCTACTCAACGCCGGCTTCAAATTTGCAGCTGTGGCTAATGTAGCTCGTACAATCGCTGAATCCCTTCAAGTCCCCGTGGCGGTACTCGAAGCTCACTGTGAGGAACTCCAACGCTACGTCGACAATCTCGAAAAACTCGATAAATCAGGCACATGGCTCAGTCTGTTTGCACCTATAGCCAAAGCGCACGGTGGGTTCGACGTTGTCGTGAACAGACGTGCCCAACACCAATTGCCGGATGTTCAGCTCCTCAAAGGCCCAACTCAGCCATGGCAGCATGAGATGTTGATGACCATGGATGGCCTCCGACCACATGCGTGTGTCAGGCAGATGGAGAAGCGACTCGCTGTCAAGGAAGAAGAGACGCCTCAGACTCTACGCGAGAAGACGTTTGCCTCCTCGATCATCACTGCAGTGCAGACCCTGGACCGCAACTTGCCCTCTGAGTGGTTCAGCCAGTCTCATTTCCTTGCAAAGGCGTACGAGGCGCATTACTCCACTGTCATCGGCGGTCACGCTTTGCCAACTACGATCTACTCGTTTGTTGTCATGGCAGACATGCACATCGCCATCGACACCTTTGAGGGCGTTGCACGAGTCCCCATGTCCTTTTTCAGCATACGCCAACGGTGCTACGCTGGCTCACCAGACCACGCAAACTTGGCACGCGATATCCACGCTGAGTTCGGTCCACTCCTTGGTCGTAAGCTTGTCAAGGCCCAACCCAACTCCAAGCTACGAGTATCCGGCGTGAGCGGCAAGCTCAAGCGCTTAGACTCCGCCGATCCACCCATCTACAAAGAGCGCAAGTCGAGCTACACCGACACCGATACGTCCTCAGAGCACGTGCTGGTCGACAAAACCGAGCCCGCCTCCATCCACACGATTCCTCTTCACGACATCGAGCCCGAACCCACGACCGCACGCCGCGAAAACTTCTGGGGCGGCATCATGGTCAACAGCGAAATGACTGTGCAAACCGACAGCCGCATCGACTCATCACACAGCAACACGCCGCGCGAGTTTGGCGCTCCGACGGGGTTAGGTCTGCAAACCGCCGTCACGACCGCGAGGCAAGAGGACACTTTCGTCGAAGAGCTCATGTCCGTCGCGCGCGCCAAGTTCATCCCGCCCAAACCGGGTTACTAGGAGTCTACCAGACTGGGCTTTCCCGCCCGATGGAGTTCCAGCGAGTGGCGGCGCAGCAGGAGCATTTCCACGCCGAGGTTGTCGTTGAGTTGATATGGGGGAATACAGTACCCTGCTTTTTTTTTTCGTTTTGTTTTTGTTACGATTGAGGTTGGGCGGAAAAGTAAAGGATGGCGAATTGCTCTTGGAGGCGACCATGTCTTGTTTGAGCTGCACTATTATACCCTATTGCATGATATTTTTCTTTTCACTGGTTGGGCTTGGGCTTGGGCTTGGGCTTGGACTTGGGATAAGGTACCGGACTTTGGATGGTCATGAGGGGTTTGCGATGAAGGTCGGGATGAACGTCATGTATTATATGCAAGCCTGTGCGAGGTCCTATTACAATCCAAGATGCAAATTGTGTGTATCATCCCGGGAAGAGGGCATCTTTGATTTAGCACATGCAAGAGCCTTTCATTGATCCTCGTTTGGTGTGAGCCAATTGAGAGGTTTGCTGGTAATAGGATGGGAGTTCCTATCAATCGAGTACAGAATCGAGTACAGAAACCGGCGTCTCGTTGAAAGAAAATCGCTAAACGCATCAAGAAATAATGTCTTCTTTGGGTGATGTCAGGCCTAATGCTTTTGATCGCGAACCTTTGCACGAAGTTTTTTGATGCGAGCCACATGACTCAATGCTAGAATCCGAGAGCTTCGAAGCAGAATAAGAATGCACCACAAAACCAGTAGATCAAGATGTACCATCCTTCTGTACAACAATGTATGGAGTTGTGTTGTTACGACGGTCAGCATCACATGTCTGAAGTTGCGGCAAGCGATGATCCGCTCTTCCGCACCACCCGCTTGCCCTGAAAGCACGCGGCCATCGGTTATTGGTGTCGCTGGGGAAATATGTTATCATCATCTTTCACTAACCACCACCCCATGCCGCCGCTCCGACTGCGCCCGTCGTCTTGATCGCTGCCGAGCGTGCCAGGGCAGAATGTCTTTTCGTGCTCGCTAGGAGGTCACCTCGGGAGTAGACATCATATGGTATGTTCTGGCACACCATCTTACTAGGCATACGCTAGGGAGGTAGGTATAATCCGACCCTTTCCTTCTTTCTGTACCCTTCTCCGTTCCATTTCTTCGTTCATTACCTCATCCCATACACTGCCCGTCATGAGCACGCTTCAAAATACCATCCAGGCGAACTCTTCCACCGCCATCATCGTGCCTGGTCCTCCAACCCTTTCAGTCTCTTATACCCAGTTACACAAGGATGTCCTCTCTTTCCAGCAGAAACTCGCCAACCTAGGCATATCGCCTCAAGCCGCCGTCTCGATCGCCATCCCGAACAGCTACCCTTTCATCGTCGCATTCCTGGCAGCATCATGGCAGCGCGCCATCGCCGCCCCTCTGAACCCAGCATACAAGCAGTCTGAGTTCGAATTCTACATCGATGACCTCTCTTCCGCTTTGGTCTTGGTGCCGCAAGGCAAGGCGGACGGTGCGGCTGTGAAGGCGGCGAGAAAGTACAACGCTGCAGTCGCCGAATGCTACCTGGATCCTCGGACGAACGAGGTGGTTTTGGATGTCAAAGAGCATGGCAAGCTGGCCGGTAAAGGAGGTCAGCAGGTGGCACAGCCAGAGCCGGAGGATATTGCGCTGGTGTTGCATACGTCAGGGACAACTGGCAGGCCCAAGGCTGTGCCTTTGACGCATCGCAACCTGACCCGCACAATGAAGAATGTGCAGAACACGTATACTCTTACGGCCGCGGATCGGACCATGCTCGTCATGCCGCTGTTTCACGTCCATGGGTTGCTGGCAGGTTTCCTCGGGCCACTGGCGTCTGGAGGCTCCGTGGTTGTGCCAGGCGCATTCAGCGCCAGCAACTTCTGGCAGGACTTCGTCGCCCACAAAGCCAACTGGTACACCGCGGTGCCTACGATTCATCAAATCTTGCTCAAGTCTCCCAAGCCAAATCCGATCCCGAATATTCGCTTCATCAGATCCTGCAGCTCCCCTTGTCGCCGAAGGTATTCAAAGATCTCGAGGATTCGTTTGGGGCTCCGGTGCTGGAAGCGTACGCCATGACAGAAGCATCTCATCAGATGACTTCCAATCCGCTGCCACCTGGAAAGCGTCAGCCAGGATCCGTGGGTATTGGGCAGGGCGTTGAGATCAAGATTTTGGACGGTGAAGGCAAAGAGGTCTCTCAGGGCAAAGAGGCCGAGATCTGTATCCGCGGCGAGAATGTCACCAAGGGCTACCTGAACAACGAGAAAGCCAACAAGGAGTCTTTCACGCAGGACGGCTTCTTCCGCACAGGCGACCAAGGCAAGAAGGATGCAGACGGCTATGTGATCATCACCGGCCGCATCAAAGAGCTGATCAACAAGGGTGGCGAGAAGATCTCTCCCATCGAGCTCGACAACGTTCTAGCCCAGCATCTCGCAGTCTCTGAGGCAGTCTCCTTCGCCATCGCCGACGAGCTTTACGGGCAGGACATTGGCGTGGCATTGGTTCTCAAAGAGGGCAGCAAGCTGAGCGCGGATGAGTTGAAGGAGTTCATGCGTCAGAAAGTCGCCAAGTTCAAGGTTCCGAAGAAGGTTTTCTTCACAAATTTGATGCCCAAGACGGCGACTGGTAAGATCCAAAGGAGGAATGTCGGAGAGGCCATGCTTGCGCAGGAGAAGCCAAAGGCCAAGTTGTAGATGTGCAATCGGCATTTGGTTTTGGTTTTCCTTTCATGCGTATACCCGCTAGATTATAGATAGACTTCATTGTATTTTCATTGGAATTGCAAATACTCATATTGAATGTTGGAAAAGAAGTCTTGCGACGCTTCAATGGTATCCTAATAGTGTATGGAATAATGTCCTGACCTTCCCGCTCGGCTGCTCTTTACCCAGCAAGCCCCGCAACCACAAGCGACCCCTCCAATCGAGCACTCCGACGTCCATATCAATAGCCGACATCGCAACGGTCTCTCTCTCTCTTCCACAGCTTGAACCACTTCCAAACTTCCCCTCACCTCCAAAAACACATGTCACTCTTCCTCCGTACGCCTCTAAAATCTCTCCTCACCACCCGCTCCTTCGCAACCACGACCCGCATCATGGCTCCCAAGCAAGAATGGATGGTCATCCTGCCCGACTACACCGGCAAGTTGGCTGAGAGGAACCAAGTCAGAGCGTATGCAATTCCCGAATTATATCCCACGTATCCCCACCGCGAGACACATTCTGACAGACTTCTCCAATGCAGTGACCACCTCAAAAATACCCACCCCGACGTTGACTCCGGCCTCATCGTCCTCGGCGGCGCCATGCTGGAGGAACCTATCAAGGAAGGCGTCCCGCCCAAGATGAAGGGCAGCGTGTTGATGTGCGTTGCGGACACGGAGGAGGAGGTTTGGGAGAGGGTCAAGAAGGATGTTTACTACACTAGTGATGTGTGGGATAAGGAGAAGGTGAGTTTGGGATTGAGGAAGGCATATCCTGGGCCGGGAGGAGGTGGAAAGAATGCTATTTTTGGGCAAGTGCTGGGTGGTTTGTGAAGGCTGACTGACATTGAGGATAGGTTCAGATTTTCCCGTTTAAGAGCGCCATTAGGGTTGGACTTTGAGTTGATGAATAACAAAAGTTGTCCGGTTTCTGGAACGAATGCCCGCATACAAGACTGTGCTCTCTGCTGTTCTACGAAGTGAAAGCTACAATGGTGAGGCTGTCAATTTCTTGGGGATTGTCTGTCGGTAGTCGAGACAGCCCATAACATCATATTCATGGTGAGAAATCCTGGCTGAGACAGTATGGCTTTGTTCAATGGCCCTAATTTCGCGAGGACGATGTTTCATCCTCCTACTGATCAATTTTGAGGCCTTGCTACATTCACCCCGTGACAATAGCTTTGTACACCAGGTTTTATCCATGGATGTCGTAGCCATCTGACCATCTGAGCATGGGGCCAGCAGCACGTTTCGGTGGTCTATTGTTGGATGTGTCGTCTGCGACATGGCGTTGACAGACATTCTCAAGGTATCTGGATCTATGCTTGAATACATTTGGACCACCAATTTTTCCATAGACATATAAGGATGGGCTCCTCATAGATAATCGCAGATCAGACAGCAGCATCATCACATCAACAACACATACAAGGAATACCTCTCACACAGGTCGTGAGCAAAACATCTCAGCACAACATCCCCACCTCACCGACACAAATGCAGAACCACAGCAAGAAGTCCACTCCGCCGCCGACCTCCACTTGCATCGTCTGCGACAAGTCCAAAATCACTGAGCACGAAAAAGAGGTTCACATCAGGTCGAAGGCACATCAGCAACACGTCTTGTTCTTGGAGAATTTCATATCGACGAAAGACAACCGAAATCCAACGATTCGTCTTGCAAAGATCTCGAGCACAGTTTACAGTATTGCGACGATAAATGTCATGTCTGCGACACGAGCCTTGTACGTACCCGAAGTTCCAAGGATAGGGATCTCAGCGATTCGCAGAGCACTTGTCGTCCAACAGTCACAACGTTCAGATGACGAACAACGGGAACAAGTTCGAGAAGCGTGCTAGAAACGTCGAAGGACTCGCAAAAGACACGGTTCCGGAGACGTGGGAGCACACTTTTGTCCTGGATGACAAGACGGCTCTTTGGGACGAGGGCTGACGGGCAGGCTGAACGTGGCAGCACTGCTTGTGGTGAGAGTGGTAAGGGTGGACGGAAATGGTTGCCAGTTTGTGTTGAGACTGAGCAACGTGTGAGTTGAGGTCTGCTCAAGCTGGACTTTAGCGTTGATAGCGGTGTCTCTGAGTTTAAAGGTACATGTACGAAGGCGATTGTATTACTGATTGGGAATGAGAATTTTGGCTGATCTATTGTGAATTTGGGCAGCGGAGCATCATTATCGATTGATCCTGTTTTGTATTTCTGAATCGATTTCCTAAAGTTAATCAAACTTGTCTGTTCTCATCAAGATTTTTGTCATTGTCCAATCTGGAAGTATACCCCGTTTCAACCTTGTTCGCAAACTTCACCCAAAAAACCGATTCAACATACCAGGAACACTTCCTCTCAAGCCTGCGCAGCATTGAGCGCATCCAGCATAGCATTCGAGAAATCCTCAAAATCGCTCTTGCGGAGCTTGTGCACACTCTTCCGACGTTGCTGAATGCCCATAACAACATTCATAACCGCACCATCCACATATGGCAAAACATCCGGCCAATAGTTGCCGTAGAGCGACGTCTTGTACAGATCGGAGGACTGAGAGCCATCCTCGTCTACTTTGTTGAGGTCGACTTTCCATTCCACGACGACACGATGAAAGTACTGACCACGCCTGCCACGTCGATCAGTGATAAGCGCGAAGTGGAAGTTGCGGATACGCTTGAAGTTCTCGTCGCTCGTGATCCTGGCCAACTTCAGAGGGTTTTCATCGAGGGAGGTGTTTCTCTCGTACATGCCATGTCTCACCTCGCGGAGACCAGCGTTGGTCCAAATCCTGAATGCGAAAACGGCCCGATCGTAGTAGATCGGCAACGACTCCTTGCGGATCTGACTGGATGTTAGGGTTAATGGAGGTTGGTGAGGTAGGACGGGGAGCCGGGGGAGGTCGTCAACGTACTCTTTGTAGACCGCATTTCTCAACTCTGCAGGCAGGCTTCTGAATCTGTCAAACACGGGCTCTTCATCGGCGGCTTCGAGCACGGCGATGAAGTCTGCTTTGCGGGCTTGTCCTTTGGGCATTTTAAGATGCCGCGCTTTGATGAAGCCTTTGAGCTCTGCGATGGTGCAGTGCTCATAGATGAGCAAGCCGCGCTCTTCGCGCTCCGCCAGTGCGATTGCTCGATCGGCACTGACAGGGTTAGGGGTGTAGTCGATGTGGGTGTTTCTGAAGTGCTCAACCTCTTCTTGGGGAGCTCCAATCGCCCAATAGGTGTTCTCTGGCTGGCTGTAGTCCGGAGCAGGGAGGTTACGCAGGAGCTGGACCATTGTGGCGGTATCCTGATGGGACTGTGATCGATTTACAATGAGGCGGCTCTTGACGAAGGTATTGAAGATGCAGAGTGGAAGTTGACATCGAGGACAGGGTACAGTCTTAATTGTCAATCCGTCTGCAAAAGGCTGGTGAGCACGACACTCTGGTTATGCAGTGTTGTGAAAGCCATTGATCATATCACTTCTAGGCAACGTTTCACAAAATTGTTTGCAGCAGTCAGTCACAGTTCGGTCAGCGTTGCGTTCAAGTCGCAGTAGTCGACAATGGCAATGTTTTTTGTACAACGTCATGATTTTTGTATTTCGCTGGCAGGTATTTTGTGCCTGGAAGGGAGTTCTGATGAAGAGGTCGAGATGGAAGCTTTGATTGGACTAGATGAGAATTTTAGCGTTTCGAGGTAGGTACAGGCTATGTGCGGTGCCACGGCAAGGCAGTGATTGGTGGTACATCGCATATTGTTCTGCCGAAGAAGCGTCGACAGCCATGATGTGAAACAAAGAATCAATGCCATTGTGCTTCGAAGGGGAAGGGGATGGCAGTAAAGTACGCTCAGCGGAGGATTATTCAACAAAGAAAAGTCGAATACATGCGTACCTAGGCTCGTGTGTAGTGTGGGTGAAGCCAAAGTAGAGTTGCTTCGCAACCTGGAAAAAAAAAGTAAAGGAAACAGACAATCTCAAAACATGTTCTGGAGTGCAATCTCAGACCGCTCTGATGCAAAGCCGCGTGAATGAAACCCCAGTCTTGCGATCCTTCAGCTTTCTGCGAGTGTTGTAGGCTCGATTCCGTCTAAGCCTCACTTCAGAATGATTCATGTGAAATGATCAGGTCGATTTGCAGAACTTGTTGCGTGGCGTATCCAAGCTTCGATTACCCTTGATCCTGTTCCATTGCTCCATCGCAGGAAATATCAATCTTGACGATGACGAGTCAATGCTTGAAGGAAGTATGCCTTTAGGATGCATTGAGATCCTTGATTGCATGAAAAACAATCAGGAACAAATCATCGAGGTCATCCTTGCGAAATTTGTCCGGACCCTCACGCGCGACAATAGCATCGAGCACGGTCTGACATTCTTCCTTCAGTTTTGCCGAACATTGCTCGAATTCTTTGATTGCAGGGATCGCAATCGGGGCCTTTCGATATCTGTCAAGGAGACGTACGTGGCAATCCCCTCTGTCGGGGTCGAGGGACAATTCTAATTGTCCCATCGCAGAAAATGGTCATGCTGCCCCTGCCGCCCGGACAGAGAAGATCGAGCTTTCGGAGACGAGTAAAGCTGTGTTCGCTAATTGTACGAACGAAGTCCTCGTGGGGCTTGTCGATAAACGCGCAGGTTTCGAATGCAGAGTACAACTCGAGGTGAAGGGAGATCTGGCTGTAGAAGATCGGCAGCGATTCAGGGCGCAATAACTGACAAGTTCGGGAGATGGGGGGCTGCACCTTCGGAGAGCCATCCTTCAATGATTTAGAAAGACTCATGAAATAGAATTCTATGATGATCAATCGTAGCTCCGCGGGGAGGTTGGCGAACCCATCAAACGTGGCATCTTCATCGGCTCTTTCCAAGCATTCTTTCAAAGCGTCATGAGTGACTCTGGTAAGAGATTCGAGTTTGCTGTTGAGCATCCTTTGGTTGCAGAAAGATTCCAACTCGCTCTTCGTAAGTCTCTCATAGGAGAGAAGCCCACGTTCTGCCCGGGAATGAAGGTAGTTTGCGCGCTTCTTGGTCATAGTTTGATCGGGTCGACATTGATATCCACGCTCGTGTATCTCTTTCACCAGCTGTGGAACTGCAGCATTTGATTTGCGGAGCTTCCAATAGTCTGCGAATTTTCGACGAGATCGGAACGGATGTGAAAAGGGTTGGAACTGCACCATCTTATGTGCGCGAAGAACAAGTCGCCGGGTAGAGTTCTGTATGGAGTTCGTCACCTGCGGAGACAGTGCTGGTAACAACAAGATGTAGTATCGAGGTGATTTGTAGGTGCTGAAGACCGTATCTCTGCTGGTAGTTGGTAGTGCAGAGGCTCTGCTCAGCAGAGAAGTTGTGTTGGCGATTCTGTGCAAGTTGCAGTCGAGTAGTAAGGTGGGTGAGGTTTCGTTTGCGAGCGTGCTTGAAATCATTTGAAAGTGGAAGGGTGTTAGTGGTCGTGAAGATCATGGGGACCGACTAGCGTCATTAGACTTCAAGTGAATACACCTCTGCAACTGTTCGAAGACACTATTGAGGCATTCACTGTCATCGCACGCTTCCCAAATCACCTCCTTCACTTCACCACTCAAGCATTATCCTCCACAGCCGCAGTGTCAACATCCTCAATCCGCCACATATACCACATGAACAAGCTGCGATACGGTCTGAATTTCTCCGCTGTCTCCAACATATCCTTCTCGCTCATGTACTTCCATTTGCCACCACCCTTCGCCTTCAGCTTCTTGACATCCCTGCCGACATAAGCAGCCATACCCCTCTGAACGCCAAGATCTCCCGTCGAGAAGACATCCATCCTCTTCAGTGCGAAGCACATGAACATCTCGACAGACCATACGCCAAGACCTCGCACGGCGACGAGGTGTTTCATGACCTCCTCGTCTGGAGCGTCCAGGAGGAAACGGGCCGTGAGCTCGCCAGATGCGAACTTCTCAGCCAAACCCTGGATGTACTCGGCTTTACGCTGACTGAGCCCAGCTTCTCGAAGTTGGGAATGGCTTGCTGTGCGACCAGTGCTGGGGGCGGGAAACCTGTTGGACAGGATTCGGGTGGGAATAGAGCAATGAACCTGTTCTTGATCGATTTCGCGGCCGCGCCAGAGACTTGTTGTGCCATGATGCCGCTGCTTAGAGATCGAAAGGGATCGATTTCTTCCGCAAGACCTTCTGGCGAGAAGACTCGACAATGATGCTTGTCAACCACTGGCTTGAGGTTTGGATCGACGGATACGAGGTGGGCGCATGCGGTTTCCAGTAACGAGCCAGTAGTCAACCCAGGTGCTGCGGGTTTGGATGGAGAAGGTTCCTCGAAGTTGCTCAAGGATGGCTGGACTTGAGTACCACCCGGCGTGATCAAAGTCGCATTGGCATGATCGGGGTGCACCCGACGATCGGGCGGCGGCGATGGATCATCAATGTCGCCACTACTGTAGTTGGAAGCCAAGTTGCTCGTGCTTGTCATGAGTCTAATCGCAGATGGAGTGGGTGTGAAAGGTGGAGGTTTCGCAATGCCATTCGCCACTCTCGGACGCTTGTTATTCGGCGTTATGGGAGGAGGCATGGCTTCTTTGTCAGCCTCATTTTGAGCGACGGCGGCTGTTGCAGTCTCTTCCGTTGCGTTTGACTTCCTTGCTCGTTTCCGAGAAGGCTTAGGTACCTCCGGTACATTCCCATTAGAGACCTCAGCTGTGGGAGAGGCTTTGACGCGAGCAGAACGTCGCAGCGACATGGTTGTCGTGTATTAAAAGCAGGTGGGCCTTTTGAGATAACACCGGGAGCCGTAGCAATCTTGTTGTGGGCAAGAGCCGAACAAGTGGATTTGGTAGTGTAGATTAATAATCTTCGACTTGATGGAATTGAGAACGCCAGCTTCTCTAGAGTGAGAGGTTGATGATTTTGGTTCAATGTGTCAATTGAACAAATTTTTAGAATGAATGGCCTTGCAGACATCAGTTGCAAATGTGTTTGTCCTGATGCTTCTAATAAAGCACATAACAGTTCTCATGTAATAATATCGGAAACAACATGAAGTGAAGTGAGTACTCCGAGGCAACAGCGGAGCACTGATCGACCACTGAGGTGCGAGAGTTTCTAGATGACGATTGGCGCTCGGGCCAATGTGTCACCTGACCAAGTCAGATCGAAGACGACATCGAATAATCGCAGTATTGCGGCCATCGCGTATTTGTGTGTCGCAGGAATGAGACTGTTGAAATAATACCCGTAGTACGCTCGTATTGGTATGGTACACTACTTCCACTTCTACATCGCACGCACGTCCGACCGAGTGCGCCGCCACCATCCTGTGGATATTTACAAATGTCGGCATCGGCTCTTCCTGTTTCCTGAGACTCCCCTCCCATGTATCGTTCGCTAAATAATTTATCGCTTGGGGTTGGGCTTGGTGATGGTCATGGCCTCCAGGTCCTGCCTCTCGGTGACCTCGGCCTCGAGCTCTGCGATGATGGGGGAGATGTATGGGACGTCCTGTAGATGCTGAGGTCAGCGTTTGCTTGGTGCTGAAATCATGTGTCCTGGCGCATTGTAGAGCAATGGCAGGTGAATGCGATGGAATGCGTCCGAGGTATGCAAAGTGGTAACGTACGTCCTCCTTCTTGGTCCACTCCTCCTTGGGCAGAAGCTGGTGAGCGAGAGAGCACTGTCATGCTGTCAGAAATTGTTTCTTTTTCTTGTTCCAACCTCTTGTGCTAATGTACCTGGAACGCCCTGCGCATGCGGAAGACGCGGTCGTAGGACTCCTTGGGTGTCAGGCGCTTCATGGCGCGCTGCATGATCTCGCTCTCCTCAGGGATCAGGTCATCGGCCCTGTGACCCTTGTCAGTCGTGTCCTTCCACCTAAATGCAATTTTCCAAGCCCAATGGCTTCATCCGGGTTGTCCAGGCCTTCCGTACCTCAGTCCGAGCTTTCTGTATGCGGCGGCCTCGAAGTACCAGTTGCTGAGCGGCTTGACCCAGCGCATGAGCCAGGGGCGCTTCATGATGTACGGGGCGAGCGACGGCTGCGACATGATTGCGGTGATGTGCGTGTGGAGGGCGAATGGAGTGGCAACCTGGGTGTTTTTGCTCCTTGGAAGCTTGTTGCTCTGTCTCTTCTCAGGGCCGGGCGATGGACTTCGCGGGCGATCCCGCGTTCGGTCAGCGGACTTGGCAGACCTCAGGCCGTGATAAGGCACTCCAGGCGCGCTTCAAAGCCAACCGAGCTTGTTGCAGCCAGAGCGAGACAGCCGACGAGGTTATTCGCTCCTACGTCAGTTCGTGCAGCACGCAGTTTGGAACGAATTGACTTGGCGGCTACAACCTCACCTTGTCTACTTGCATATCTCCATATCACCGATACGTACCAATTTTCCGCCCAGTACACCCACCCATACCTACACCAGGCCTTCCGCTGTCGCCAGCCCTACCCACCGCTGTCGCTCGGCCTAATCCCTCGTTGAACTTCGCCAGCCGGCGCTGCGGGGCCCGAGAAGAGCGCGGCTCCCACGGCTTAAGGAAGGAAAGCACACGCCGGGAACGGCGGCCATACCTTCGACACAACCACTCAATTTCCGCGTCTCACACCTCACTCTCGCGAATGGCCGGCATTTCCACTCCCGCCTGAGCATGAGGTCGTCAGAAGCTTGCCAGAGGTAGCCCAGCCAGGGCCATGCAAAACATGTCCGATACGCACGATCATGGCCCGCCCAACACCATAGCCGCCCAAACCAAGTCAGCTCTGCGCCACAACACTCCCTTTCCTCAGCTTGCGCGATGGACCCTCAATCTTTCGCCCAGCGCCATAAATTCGCTCTCGGGCGCCATGGCCGGCGTCGCGAGTGGCATTGTCACTTGCCCACTTGATGTGATCAAGACGAAACTCCAAGCCCAAGGCGCATTCAGCAGACCAGACCTCACTCCTGGAGGAACCAATACCCGAGCAATGTATCGAGGCATGATAGGCACAGGAAGCACGATCGTGCGGCAAGATGGGTTGGTCGGACTGTACCGAGGTCTCGGACCCATGCTGCTCGGATATCTCCCAACGTGGGCGGTGTACATGACTGTCTACGACCTCAGCAAGGAATGGTTTCACGATCATGGATACAACTTCACAGAGAGAGACAAGATCCTCTCGAGAATATACGGCTCCGTGTGCGCTGGCGCGTGCTCCACTGTCGTCACAAATCCCATCTGGGTCATCAAGACGCGATTGATGTCGCAAGTCTCACGTTCCTCCAATGGCAACCGCACTCCTTGGCACTACAATAACACCCTCGATGCTGCCCGGAAGATGTACAGGTCAGAGGGTATTGGTGCATTCTATGCTGGCCTGGCGCCTGCCCTATTCGGTCTCACCCACGTTGCCATCCAATTTCCACTCTACGAGTACTTCAAAGAACGCTTTACCGGGCTCGAGATGGGTGAAACATCAGACAAAACCGGCGACGCTGCGCAAAACTCTGCCGGAATTCTTTTGGCCACCTTGATCAGCAAAGTGTGTGCCTCGTCCGCAACATACCCTCACGAAGTTATACGAACACGACTCCAAACCCAGCAACGCCACATCCATCCGGAAGGTAGCCATGATGGTGTGGCCAGCATGCAGCACAGCCAAAGCGTTTCCACGACTAAGCGAGTGGGCAACTCGGATGGATCGATCTACAGGCCGCGCTACCGTGGAGCGCTGCATGCTCTGAAAGTCATCCTGCGGGACGAAGGATGGCGAGCATTCTACAGCGGAATGGGCACGAATCTGATTAGAGCCGTCCCGGCGGCCATGACGACTATGCTTACGTACGAGAGCCTCAAGGGCATCTTAGGTCGATTGCAAGAGGAAGGGAAAGCATTAGAAGCAGATGAAGCATGAGACTCGAGCGTGAGTGATTTGCGATTTGAGAGAGGAGAGTTCCATCAGAGCTAGCACGTGTTGATGTGGCAAAAGCCACAGTGGGAGCATTGAGGTCACGGCGGCAAAGAAAGTCATTCGCAGCAAGGCGTTCAGGCGTAAAACGAGGGCAAACGGAGATGAGCTTCGAGGGCAGCGGTCGGCTTGCCCGTTCACGTGTACGTACCCTCTATACTTTGACCTAAATTCAATTTTCAATGTGACTTGGTTCGATTTGACAGTGGGCGCTCGCTCGTTCAATGCTTCACTCACAGCTGGACCGCTCATTGAGAGGCTCATTTCGTGCTACGAAGCAGGTGCGAGGGAGAAGCCGCTCGCATGTGAACTTTGGCCGACTGCCTATAAAAGCTTGCATCTCCTCGCCCTTCTCGACTACTACTACACCCACAAACACACAACAATGAGCTACAAAACTTTGCTTTACACAGCCTTATCTTCTCACAATAACAACACCTCGACACACCCATGCCACGACTAGACAACCCACCAATTTCACAAAGACCGAGGCACGCCGACGCTGTGCACCACATCACCTATTGAAGCGAGCAAGGTCATCGGCGAACAGTCCTTGGTACACTCGATCTCAAGGAGAATCATTTGCGGGTTTCACCAAGCAGGCCTTTGTCATTGACTTGCTTCTACTCGCTGGATCGTTACTGGACGCGACTGCGTGCGCCATTCGCAAAGAATCTGCGGTTGATCGGCTTACTAACTTACTTCACCTACACCGCCGACAGTTGCAATCAGTCGCATTGAGTGCGTCTGCGTCGGCTATTGGAACCGTTTTCAAAGAATCCAGCCTTCGACGACATTCGTGTGCACTTCACTGCTCATGGGCTTATCGATCTTGATTCACACCTGAACGTCGTCCCCGAGGCACTAGGATCTCCCGGCATCATGGTGCAGTACATGTCATTTGCGACGACAGCTGGCTATCGTGGCTATGGAAACACAATTCCTTGGGTCTACTGGAAGCTTGGGTTCTACGACCACTTCACCGTTCAGGAAGCGAAGGACTTTCTCGAGTCCAGTGATTACCACGTTCCAAAGAGCCCCAGCAAGAACGCAATTATGGAGCTCGTGGGGCGTTGCCAGCGGGGCCTACTCCCCTACCAAAAGTGCAATGTTGAGGAGCTCCGCAGTTTTTGCGAGGCTCGGCATTTGACAACGAAGGCTGAGACAGTCTCTGGCCTTGCTAAAGCACTCGAGAAAGCAGACGATCAGGCGACATTTCCCAAATTCTTCGCCTTGCCCGCGGAGCTGCGAAATACCATCTACGAGCTTCACGCGCGCTCACTGGGCGACGTGCCCGGGGTACATCAGCAGCCACCGCTTACCGTGGCATCGAAGCAGCTCCGCCACGAGGCTTTGCCGCTTTTTTATGAGCGTGCAACTTTCGCGTTCAGATATCGCGCGGAATATGCCGGACATCCCAGAAATCGAAGCGAAGGGTTTTTGAAATATTATGAGAACATCACGCCGGGAAGAATGTTTAGAATGCCCGCAAAAAACCTTGATCTGGTGAAACTGGTCAAGTTTCATATCATCGGTCACTTCAGCGGTCTGTGGTATGAGATCTTTCTCGACTGCAGCCTGAACCTTCAACCAGATCAAGCTGTCAAGGTTGTTTTGTTACCATGTATGGATTACAAAACAAGGGAACAGAGCGCTCTGGTTGCAAAGGGCTTGCGCGATATGATACAAAACAAATTCCTTCACGAAGGCAAGTGGAAGATATTGCAGGCCGATCTTAATCTGGTACACGAGATCGTTGAGCGTCGTGTCTACTGAAATCATTAGGGGGAATCATAACGAGTCCATTACTGCTTGGACTCGGCCACGCCAAAGGGATGCCTCTGCGGTGGCAATTACAAGTGACATTCACGTTTGCGACGGAAGATGTCTGAGGGATGCTTCTGTTCACAAAGGACGAAAGGTCGGACCGAGGGGGCGGGTTTGAGAGAGTGTGCTGACTTGAGTGGGTTTTTGCTTGTACGATGGGCGGCTTGAATGAGGATCGAGATAGTCTCACAAACTTCACAAATTGCTTGTCTACAGGAACTATTCCCCTAATGCGCTGGCATCTATTCAAATTCACTTAGCATTATTCCAAAACCGTCATTCACGTGTTAATAGAGTTCCAAAACCGTCTCGGCGTCATTCACGTGTTAATAGAGTGTGTAACGCCGTCGATGTCATTTCATGTCGCAAGCCAAGTTGCATTCACTCACAAGTGAACAATGAGGAGTCTGCTACAAAAGCTCAAATCTTCCCGCTTTTTCTTCTCACTCAGACACACCAACATCTCGCCTTTCGTTGCGAATCTTTCCGCCACCACCATCGCCGCACGAGGTTATCGCTTATCCAGTATTTACGACGTCTCTGCGTTGGACACTGAACCGGCCGACTGCTTCAAAAATACCGTATAAACACATTCTGAAATCAGTTCGACCACCAGACGGCCGCTGCCAAGTTTTGTCTGTCTGTCATCACTCAAGACTGACTAATCGCAATCTTCGCTGCCCACGTACGGATAGCAATTTCACTGGTACTGATCTGCTCATCGTATCAGCGACTCGGACAACGATGGTCCAATTCAAAGTTGTTTGCAAATGCTAGCCGTTGTGCTACACTTGCGACGACAACACTTACTGGAAGCTTGGGTTCTCGGAGAACATGTACATCGAGGAGATCAACGAATGGTTGCGAGAGCACAACTATCATTTTGGCAAGAACGTTAGCAAGAAAGCAGAGGGTCAGTCGCTCCCAGCGCCACCTTCTCTCTTACAGGAGATGTACCCTGCAAGAGTTGATATCGTTCTGCGAAGACCGCCGCCTTGCTGCAAAGACCAAAACCATCCCCAGCCTCACCAGACTTCTTGAACGAGCAGACGATGAAGCAACCTTCGACCATTTCCTCAAACTCCCACCCGAGCTCCGCAACGCCATCTACGAAATGCACCTCTCCAACTTCGACACCATCCCACAAACACACCGACAGCCGCCCATCACACTAGCATCGAGTCAGCTGCGCAGAGAGACTCGCGAGCTCTTCTACAGTCTCGGCACCTTCCAAATATGTCTAGACAGATGGGGCCAATTGCCTTACAAGACTCTCCTCGATCCGCGTACACTGCAGATGATGCAGCACCTCACGAGCAACGACTTCGGGTGCTTTTCGCGCATCAGACGTTTGGAATTCGCACTCCCAGCCGTCGGGCCATTGCCGGTCTTCGTTCACTCACGCTCGATTTCACACCCGGTCTGTCGGCTGACGAAGCCATCCGCCTCGAAAATCCTTTTATCTCTAGTTATACTCTAGTCCGCAATGTCAGGAACAACCTCAAGCGCGATGTATTCCCGGTCATCCAGGCCATGATCGCAAGGAGTGAGAGGTGGAGTCTGCGCGAGGGTGATCTTGAGGTGTTGCAGACTGCTTTCGAGCAATGCGTGACCGCTGGGCGAGGGAGAGAAATTCAATGATTATTGGGAATGAGGACGGTGTCTTCACAGTCCCTAAGAACAGCGCTTGGATATCTATGGAATTGCTTGTGCAAACGGCCTGGGAAGGAGTGATCGATGATGCGAATTGGGCAGTTGTACGTCGATGTCAGATGTGGCACAGAACGAACTGTTTCTACGGATGCCAAAGAGTGTAAGCTTCACGAGAAGTTGACAATCATTAGACAAATGACGAAAGGTCCTGGGGATTGAGGTTTTACAGGAAACGTTCGAAGTGCGGTCTTGCATGAGATTGCTGGGGATGTGAATAAATGATGGGACATACCGACTGTTGCAGTGTATCGAACTTAGTCGTGACCATGGAGCAATGCAATCTGTTGATCACCTGGATCTCCCTGATGTTCCAAGTTGTACCACGAAACGCATTCCTGTTCAAAGGAGAGGACTTGGTAGGTGGTGAATCAAGTCTTTAGACCATTTACGAAGTAGTCGATGAGCCACTCCTTCTAACAAATCACCTGCAGTCAAACGAAAGGAATCACCCGACGTCTCTTCAAGTCATCATTACGATCGTCTTTTCTGCACATCACATCAAACGATTTCAAAGAGTCATGCCAACATGAAGTCCCCATCACCAAACCCAAAAAGGAGGCTGAATCCCATCCCCACCAAGCAAAGCCGAAGCCGAAGCGCTGCTGATCCCACAGCTACGGGAAGCCTGCCGTCCGCGAGCGCGGGATTTGACTTCCCGCTTTCGTTGGCAATTCAACAGACAAGATCAGACCGACAGTCGCTTGTCATCGGTTCTACGAGTGTTGTGCGAGAGGGTTGGTTTCCCCAACATACGCGATGATGAAGTCTTTGCGGCTCGGGGAATATGAGGGAGTTTTGGAACGATCGTGATGAGGGTGGTGATGTGCTGTTGTACTAGTTGTTCTATGTGTGACGTGCTTGTACGCGGCGATTTATCACACAGCGCGATGCAAGAGCTATATTGCGCGCATAGAACACCAATATCAATCAAATCCTGCGATGAAAAGCAAGAACGTGCGAAACGATCACAGAGTCCAATCGCATCCATTATTACGAGACACCCACCTCGTCATGACGCTCTACAGCGCCCTCGCAAAACGGCGGTGTCCGAACGCAAACGCAATCATCGCTGCGATGCGATGCATCAACCCAGGCAGCCCTGTGACGGAAGGCATGGAAGCTCGCAGTCTTGCAGCTCGATACCGCAGCTTATCAGCTGCGTTAAGACATGAACGGCAGGGCAAAGGCAAACATGTGGCAGGTCAAGTAAGGGAGGCTCATTCTCCAGCGATAAGGCGACGATGATGATGCGTACACGTAGATAATATCGCAACTGCGTCGAACAGGCTCTCTCACCAGGTTGAAGTCCGACGCGCTGACGTTGGCATGATCCAGATATAGCAACGCACAGCAGGGCGGTGCGGCTGGGATTGTGCGAAACTGTGTTTCCGTCGGGAGGTTGATGCGCGCCAACCGTGCAGAGAGACCATGCAAACGATCGGGAAAGTGAGACACATGACTCCGGACGAGCCCTGGGTTGGAGATGCGAGGTGAGAGTTTGAGAGAGATATCAACGGGGTAACGGAGCCAGCAGGAAAGCAGCGTCACAATCCAACGTATCAAGCTGTTGATAACCTGATACAATCAATTGGTACCTGCGGGGGAGGATGCTGTAGGATGCATGATAGAGTGCTCGAGGAAGTATGGGCAAGGGGAAGAGACGCCTGGAATGGGCCAGCGGACGCGGCAGGTGGGAGCCCGCAGATGCGGGAAATGCAAGTCCGGGGTGGTGGTGGGCCAATGGCTGGAGAGCTGGAGACAGGCCTAACGGGCATGGGGTCAACCTTGATGACAACCTTACACCATCTCTCGACAGCAGCAGCAGCAGCAGCGTCTGCCCCAGCGCTACGGCTGACACCACCACCACCATCGTACCATTATTGGAGCTGGCGCTGCTGTGCTGCTGCTGCTCATATCTGCACGGCGGATACTGCGGTGAAGGTCTGACCACGTCTGTGTCACCCAGAAAATAAGTACCTCTCAATCACCCCTCCTCCCACCACACCTTCCTTTCCTTCTCCTCCCCTTCTCTTCCACCTCTGTACCATCTACAATCAGCTGTTAGCTATCAGGCTTCACTGTCGAGCTATCGTGAACCCAATCCAAAGAGATTATTACTCCCGTTCATTCACCCTACCTCGACATTCACTCGACGACTCTCTATACCCAACAACACCATCATCAACAATGGCAGCTCGCAGATCCGTTCAGTTCATTGCCATGCGCAACCTCTCCCGTGGCAGCCATGCCCAAGTTCGCAACCTTCACATGACCGGCCCGGCCACCTACGCCTCACCGGTCCTCACCAAAGAGCGCTCGGGTCTGAGCCTCCCGCGTGATATCGCCGGTCTTCGCAACGAGTGCAAGAAGAGGAAGATCGATTTCAGTGGCAACAAGCAAGAGGTAAATATCACATATATCAACCATACAAACAAGATCAAATCACTAACACTTTCTTTCAGCTCATCTCCCGCCTTTCCGCCGACGAGATCACCCGCTCTCGCGCCTTCAGCACTGCCGTCGAGCAGTCAAAACGTCCCACCGCCACCGAGCAACAAAAGTCCGAACCCTCCCAGCCCGTCCGCCACTTCAACACCTCTCGCACTCTCAAGACGGTCAACGACTCCTCCACCATCGACTTCGCCTACCTGCCCGACTTCGACCCGGACAACACCGCCGCCAGCAGCACTCTCATGATGCGCGTGCCCATTTTGCCCGACAACACTTCCGCGCCGGCATTTGCTCCTGAAGCTGAAATCGTAAGTTCGCCACACATTCCAAACCTCAACAATAAAGATAGAGAAGAATCAGACTAACACCCTCCCCAGACAGTCATGAAACCCGAAATCGAAGCCGCCTCTCCCGACTCCGTCATCCTGCCCATGGCCGACTCCCACGACGGCCACGCCAACGACATGGACTTCTCTCGCGTGTCCAACTTCATGGCCGCCGGCGTCGCCAGCGTCACCAAACCGGTCGAGAAGCAGGCTGGTGTGCTCAAGGAGGTCTGGAACAGCATGCTTGACGACGTCATGGGCGGTAGCAGTAAGAAGGTCGCTCCGGCTTGATGTTGAGGTGACTTGGCTTGTTTGCGTATGGGTGCGGTCTAGTAAAGCGATGAAAGGGATTTTTTTTGGGTTGGTTTGTGAGCGAGCGTGCATCAGATACCATGATTGGGCGCATTTAGTCGTACGAAGAGCTTGATTTCGCTGCGTGTGGCGGTACACATTGCAAAGAAACTTGGTTGTTGCCAACATTTCATTAGCTGAACTTACCAACCACCGAACGACTGTGGCGTGTCCAGATCATTGTTTTTGTGATTACGTACCCAATCCAAACTCGGGGTGCTCCCATCATCAACAGTACAGACCACCCCAGCGATGAGGAAATTTGCAGCCTTATCCCAATCCGATCAAAACTCATGGTGATCCAAGAATCAAACTTCATCTATCACGATTGATCTTTCGAATCTTCAATGAAAGATCCAAGCCAGCCACGTCTCTTCCCGAAACAGCGATGTCTGCTCCGCTTGTAGCCAGACGCATGACCAGACGCAGTCGTTTGGCCACACGATGAGCGAGCGGAGAAATCTCATGTTTCACTGACGATGGCGATCGTGAAGAGAAGAACATGTCCACTACGGCTCAGAATGCCATATTTGATTCGATATACATGCACTTCCTCTTGATCGCGTGGTATCTTATGCGAATCCCTCTCGGACATCACAATCAAGCGGGCCGACGTGATCCTCTCTCCGCAAGAGATGTTCCGAAGTACCAGACATTCGAAGCGTGAGACAGGCACGTCCAATCCGAAACGGGAACAAGAAGAGGGCGTCGTTTGGTTTTGAGAGTTTCGTTCATTTACAGGTTATTAACAATACATCTCGCTAAGACCTACCAGTCGCCCATCCGACTTTTGTTCTCCCTCCTCCCTCCCCAATCGTCATTGTCGTCATCATCAAATGCACACACGCAATCGATGCGCTCGTAAAGTCATTAGTCTTCCCGACTCGTAGCCCGTTACAAAGTACGCTGAAAGACGTGGCGTGGGAACCCGCCTGCCAGCTCCGAAATGCGATGAGATCAAAGGAAAGATACTGTCCCTCTGCCAATACCGACCGAGCCACCAACCCCCATCCAGCGCCCACCGAAGGTACAAGGCCGAAACGGCAGTGATATTTTTTTCGTATTTGTTTTGTTGATTTGATTCAAACAGCCGACCGGGACTTTTGGTGTCTGACTTTTGGTGAGAAATGCCACCAAGCAAGCCTGGGGCATTGCTGCGGAAGAATGAATGAGGAAATGACTGAAAGCCGCTCATGATCGCTTGCTCGTACGCTCAAATCGTGAGATGCCGTCCAGTATTACAGACCAGAAAGAAAGCCAGAAGAAGGGAGCCAACCGAGAAAATGTCGTAGAAAGAAGTGCTTTTGTCGCGCCTCGTTGTGAGGCGTCGTATTCGTCGTCGTATCCATCGTCGTCGTTTTCCTCGCCGTCGTTGATGTTTCGATCATTGAAGACATGACATGCCTTCGAGGTCAGAGCAGAGATTTGATGCAGACCTCCTGGTCACCGACCCTCTCAGAGCCGGGACCTTTCAGCATCACGCCTGATCTTGAGGGTGTTCCTCCGAAACTCCAAACCACGTGTGTACTTGCGACACTGGACGTAGTCATCGTGCAAACTGCACTTCTGGTCTTGCCCGAGGCCCGGGCACGATCGCTCGCCAGTGGTTGTGTCTGCTGTCATGAGGCTGTTCAAAGGCAATTTTCTGCCCGGCCCCTTAGCCAAGTTGTCTTCGATTGCCTTGAGGATCTCTTCTTTGAGTCCCGGAGCCCCCGGCTCTTTGAGGTCGCCCTTGAGAGCGCGGCTTTGGAGCACCTCATTCATAATGATGTAAGCATCGACAACCTCCTGCTTCCTGCCAGCGACTCCAGATTTGCGCCGATTGCCCGTCATCTGGGGGGTTCGCGCTTTGTAACCACAGAAGAGTTCCAGAGAATCCTCCATGTACTGGTAGGAAGCCGATTGATCCCTCCGAGAACCCTTCTCTGAATTCGTCTTCTCCGACTTCCTCCTGCACTCTTCCGGATTCTTGCAGCGTGTGCCTGACTTCTTGCACTTCTTGCTGCACCCAGCTGAGAAGCCCGATCCAAATTCATCGGCGGATAGGCCTGCGCATGAGCGCTTGCTTTCGCCCCCTGACAGTGACCCTCGTGAAGTAGATCCACGCTTCGAACGACGCGATCGGGGGTTTGAGGCACACATGGGAGAGACCGGGTCGTTTGTCGTCATCGTTGCTGATTCATAGCCCGAAGAGCTTGCGTAGTCGCTGTAGGCTGTCCTCGGCGACGAAACTGCTGTGGATGGCAGGGACTCCATGCTGTTGTGCGCAAGGCTGTGGTATGAGGGGAAACCCAGCTGATGGTCTTGGTTGTGCGCGGCTGGATGTGCTACTGCTGGGCCATTGTTGAGATTGTGAGCAATGAGCCTTGTAGAGGCGGCAGGAGGCGGAAAGACGGTTGAGACCGCGAGCTGTGGCACATTGTGAATCAAAGCGTGGACACCTGGAAGTGACGGTCTCGTTGGGTTGAATCTGTGACAAGGTCAGGATCCCAGGCTTAGATGAACGTCAATTGGGGCGACTCACTGAGCGTGTTGGAGATTGCCCCTAAACATGGGGGTTTCGCTCATATTATAGTCGTTCATATTACCGATTTTGGGCTGGAGAGGATGTCGCACGGAGATGCTTGGACAATTCGACTGCCTCGATATTCACAGCCACGGAGGCACGTGCGAAGATTGGGTTGTTCGTACAAGAGGTGATAAGCACAGATAAAATCAGATGAGCCAACTAAAACCACGCAACTGCCGCACAACAGATGTCAAAGAAACACAAGAGAGTCGGTGAGGTCTGAAGGGTTGTAGAGAAAGAAGACGACTGGACGAAGAGGGAACGACGCTCATACTTATGCTTCACGAACCCCACGTCCAAAGCATTCGTAAGTCGGTTCGAACCTGCCGGTTCCTTCAAGGATATTACCCCTGGTGCCACACAAGAGCAGTCAGGAGTGAAGATCGCAAAGTTGAAACGGGATTCGGGAAGATGGACATCTACGGGCATCGGCCTCGAGCCGTCAGGGCAGCGGAGCTGCAAGGGTATCGCTGTCGCAGAGTATTGGAACTGCAACACTGTATTGCCAAATATTCCTCTTTGAGACAAGATGGGCGGGGAGATGGCATCCGTGAGATGGTGAATCTGAAGCCGTCCCTTGCTTCCCTGCTGCAGGACTTTCGATTGCAGCATTAGCGAAGGGAGATTTGACAGAAATTTGGTCCGCCGACTTGTTCCCCGTCGATACCGTCTCAGTAGTGTTGCTCCAGAAGACTTAGGTGCATATACATATGCCGGTTGTGTGTGAAGGTCAAGGCGGAACAGGGACCCGCAGACTTCACGACGCAATTCGATCTAGGCGATGGGCATGTCTGCTATGACTTGCAGCGGATACTTGCACCACACCCACGAGTAAGCAGATGAGCAAGCAGATCATCAGGCAGGTGCATATGTCAAGACAGACCGCCAGATGCTAGGACCTTTTTCGTGCGCAGTAACAGACCGGGCTAAAGCAGGGCATGCGTGAAGCCGTTGCACCGTTATAACGCATCTGCATCTGTTGGAAAGCGTGAAGAAGATTAGGCCAATACTCGTGCGCGTGCCAACTTGTCAAGCAGATCTAGACTAACGTTGACAGCTGGCCGTTGGCATCGCATGGATGCTGCTAACCGAGCGAGCACGCATTTGGGGGCGTCAGTGTGTCGCTACTCTGTCAACACACCATCTGGGATGTGGCGTTAACAGTTCGGCGTGCTTTGGTGGCCTGCATCGGGCGCCGCTGGTCTGACTCTTCAGGACTGTGCGACCTGAGCTGGTACGGCGCCCAAGGTAGTGGCTCTACCTCTCTGTGCTCTCCCTAATGCAGTCAGGTGGATCCTATCGTATAGAAAGACAAGCCAGGCCTGGCGAGCGTGGCACAAGAAGCATGAATCAAGCGGGCCCTCGTCGAGTCCGTGGGGGTCGTTCGCTCGTTCGTGAAAGGGAAAAGGCGTGGCGGGAAAGAAGCTCTCATGAGATGATGTCCGAACAAGGCCGCGCGCGAACCCAGCGACCAGGTTCAGAACGGCCTCTATCGAAGGTCCATATTGCGCATACACGGGTCATCGCAGGTATCGCGCCAAAGAGAAACCCAAACGAAGCGCGAAATACGAGGGTCCTGAAGCAATCAGGACCTCTCACGCAGGCCGTCATGTTCGGCAATCTGCAGCCATGATCCAGAACGGAAGGTGGCTGCCGACGTTCGCGCACAATATGGCAGAGCAGACGGGATGATTCGTGAAGAGCTTGTGGGGTAATAGGCGCGGGGAGGAAGATGCTGCAGTGCCGGCGGGTCATGCAAGGGTGACTGTAATGCCGGAGAGGCTGGGCCAGCGACAGCAACCACCACAACGCTTCAAGCCGCTGCACGTACATGCGCAGGATCTGATCGACCCTTCAGCGTTCTTGTGTGCCTCGAGTCCATCCATACTCCACTTTCGGCCTCTCCAACCTGGATAATCCCGTAGCAGCTGCAGGTCTTTCGGCGTCACTGCAGTAAGAGTGTGGGATGTGGCTTCGGCCAGATCTACTTACCGTAGGTCGGCATGCCGCGCGAGAAGCGCTGCCGATATCGAACCGTGCCGTGCCGTGATCATGTAGCATGTTATTATCAGATAGATTCATTCTTCGGGATTGAAGTGACAGAGGTGCATTCACCGCCCCGCGGATGTTCGATCCGACAGCCGCGACGAACTAGAGCTGTCACACGACCATGCCAGCCATTTGATTGCTTATGTTGGAGGATGCATGTATGAGAGCCGAGAACCGGGAAAAGAGGGCGATGTTGTAGGAGTGAAGAGGTTTAGCAGCAACGCCTACAGTATCACACGGGAAGTCCGATCAACGTTTGCCAAGCTTTCGTTCGATGCTATTTTAACCTCACGCTTGCACATACTGTAAATCGATGTCCAACTTGCCTGAAGACGACCTGTAGCTAGTGATGCAAATCAATATCAACCGTTAATCAATAACTCGTAAATTAACGGTTATTAAACAAGCTATCTCAACTCATTAATAATAGGGGCTTAGCCTATCTAGGAAGGTATAAGCGAATATTACCTATCCTAGCCTAGGGCCGCTAAAGTAATAGAAAGCTAGTATATAGGTTATTTCTACCTACTATTTAAATAATAAATATCTCTACTAATATAATATTAAAT